>JAQQSK010014499.1:0-11102 GCA_028658325.1 Potorous gilbertii | reverse complement strand
GTGATGGACCTTTGGGATTGCTTTTTCAGGTCTCTCTGGAACGGAAATTTCCTTCACTGTGTTGCTGCGTGGCTTCCACTGTTCCAGAATTTGTTGGGAGTTCTTTTTAGAGGAAATCCATGGGCTGTCAGTTCGGAGCTAGCATAGGTGTCTTTCTACTCCACCATCTTGGCTCCGCCCCCCAAAACTGACCAAAGCTATTTCAAATAATATGGATACAATTTATAATTGTAATTCACATTTACACTTTATAAACTGTTTTTCTCAGAGAGGGCAGCTAGGTGACACAGTGGATAATCTAACCGAGTTCAAATTTGGCCTCAGACACTTGCTAGTTGTCTGACCCTGGACAAGTCATTTAACCCAGTTTGCCTCAGCTGTAGAATGAGCTGGAGAAGGAAATGGCAAAATCACTCCAGTATTGTTGCCAAGAGACCTGAAATGGGGTCATGTAGAATCGAACACAACTGAAACAAATGAACAAAAACAATAAATTTGTGAGAATAGTATCCCCTTCTTACAGGCAGTGAAACTTAGACTTGAGGAGGTTCTGTGACTTGCTGACTTGTCACATAAGTGTCCGAATTAGGATGAGACCAGTGCTTGTAATTTTGAGGTTTTTGTTGTATTTTTTAAAATAACGCTTCTTTGGATCTGTGATGATTTGGGTATTTACATGGTTTTTGGGTATTTTTGGGTACTGATACCAACTCATTAATGGCTTTTTTTTGGTGGGGGGAAAGATAGCATATTGATAATTTACTTCATTTCATATGGCCTAGCTACAATGTCATCATGTCCTTACCGTTTCATGTTGTATAGATAAAAGAAATAGTAACTAGTTTGATGATTTCTTGCTAATTTTAAATTACATTAAATTTTTTTAAAACACAGAATTTTTTTCACCTTCTCCTCTCCCACCCAATGGGAAGGCAAGAAAAACAAAACCTGTTATAAATGTGTATAGTCATGCAAAATGCATTTCTCCATTACTCATATCTCCTCTTCTTCTCTATCCCCTTTCCCCCACCAAATAGACAAAGAAAAGAAAGAAAAATAGTATGCTTCAATCTGGACTCTTTAGTCCCATGTTCTTAGTCTTTCTTTCTCTCTCAGGAAGTGGAGAGTATGTTTCATCAAGAAATGGGATATTCCATTTTTGTACCATTTTTATATTTTCCTGTGTAGACTTACTGACCACATGCTGTAGTTTTTGAGTTGTGATATAACATTTATTTAAATTTTTGTATAGACTTATCCATATAATAATTTCTTATATTTCCATATATCATTTGTACACGTAAAATAGACTAAATAAATCACAAGTTGTTCTTCAGTATGGTGATAATAGTGCACTGTGAAGTAATAATTCATTTAAAACAAGAGCTTATGAAAATTACTCCCATGCTCTGGCTATCAAGTCTCCTAATATTTTAATTCCCTCATTTTTGTAACTTGTATTTTAGCTTCAGTCAAAAAAATGTGGATATCTTTTCTGTTTATCTGAGTAATGCCAGAATTTTAGCCTTGTGTTTTGATTTTCCATCAGTTAATTATGTAATTCATTGGCATTTGTAGAAAATACCATATAAATTCGATTTTCTTACCATTGGCTGTCTTTGATATCTTTTTTAGATTGAGTATCAGTCTTACATTCGGGAGTTTGATACTAATTAAGTGTGTCCAAGCTTGGAATTTATTCTGGAGTTTGTGTTCTACTTAATTAGAAATGAAATGCCATGTATGCCTATTCAAATATCCTTTAGCAGTTATCTTTGGGAACACAGTATTCATTGGGGGAATACAGATTTAATCTCAACCAGCTAGGCAGTGCAGTATACAGAGAATCAGGAAGACCTCAGTTCACATTTGGCCTCAGATACTTATCAGCCATGTGACCCTTCCTTTCTTCCACTGTGTGGTATGTGGATAATGATAGCATCTACCTGCCAGGGTTGTTGTGAGGAAGAAATCAGATAATAATTGTAAAGTACTTAACACATGCTTGCAACATAGCGAGCCCTGTGTAAAAGTAAGCTACTATTTTTATTTTCATTATCCTTAGTGAAATATGTAGCTTTTCAGATGTTTTGGCTTCCTTTTCTGTTCCCTGTAGTCCCTTCTATATTCCTCCTTTCCCCCAGTCAGAAACTAATGTGGAAATATGTTTAATATGATTGTACACATATAGCTTATATCAGATTGCACACTGTCTTGGGGAGGGGATAGTGGAGGGAAGAAGAGAAAATTTAGAACTCAAAATCTTGTAGAAGTGAATGTTGAAAACTAAAAACCAAGAAATAAAATTAAAGAAAAAAATAAACATTAATAGATCTCTGCTTAAGAACCTCTGGAGAGGAAGGGCAGTGATTTAGGCAACTCCCTGTAGTAGAGAAAGGTTCATTGGTATAGGGCCCTCTATGTAGAGCAAGGGTTCTTTTTCCTAAATATTTTAATAACTCTATTTCATTATAATTGTTTTCCTTTGTAATCCTTTGCATTTTATTTTATGCATTTTAAAAATTCTGAGGAGGGGGTCCATGGGCTTTACTAGACTGTCAAAATGACTCATGACACAAAAAAAGGTTAAGTAAAAGGTCAGTTGGTATAAAGAGCTCCTGTAGAGGAGGGTTGAACAACTTCTTACAATTTGAATTTGAGAGCTACAACAGAACCCTGAATGGTTAAATTATTTAGCCCAAGGATACCCAGGAGTACAAGTCATAGGTGGGATTTGAGCCTTAAATGTTCTTTGCCCCAAGGTTAGCTCTGTCAACTACAACCTGCTGCTTTTGAGTCATCAGAAGAATTGAAAGAGCATTGAAAAAAGGGGAAAGTTTGAAGTTCAGTTATATGAAGCAGCTGTTTTTGTTAGTGTCCTCTTGTTGAGGTTCCAGGGGACCCCAAAACTTTTGAGATTGCAGGGTTGTCTGAAAAGAATTCATGGATTCAACCTATCTTCTAGTCAAGAGGCAAAAGTTTACTGTGACACTTAAAAAGTGGGCAGAGCTCCCTCTCAACCTAATGGTGAGGGGAGGGGAGGCATGCTAAAACTTATGTAGGAAAAGTTCAGTGAATGGTGTGTCAAGGATGCTAATTAGGTAGCTGGAGTGCTATTAAGGAGTGGTCACTTCTTAAAGGAACATGCAATCTTGGTACTTAGTGTAGAGTTCACTATAAGAAGCCTGGAACAGCATGGCGGGGCTGGAGGTTGGGGGCCTATTGAGGGATGTGTTTTTAAGTGTGCAATGTCATTAAGTCAACCAATGGCCGTACTGTCTGTCACCAATCATTGTCTTGTTAGGCAAGATTGGGGAATGGATATATATCTTGATTGCTGAAACGTGTACTGTGACTACAGGAAGCAGTACAAAATAGTCCTGTTTATACAATAGAAATTCTACAAAGGTCAACTTGAGCAGGAAGAGATAATTTGCTTCACTGGAGCCCACTCTTGAGTTATTGTCTGAGATATGGTCTTTGGGCTGGGGTCCAAGCCCCATCACTCTGAACTTTGTTTGATCACAACCCCTTTAGTAAAAAAAAAATTTTGAACATAAACGCCCATATATGTGTGTACATATATATATATAGTCAGACCAGTACATATATTGCTCAATACGCATGTATTGAACTTTCTAAAATATTTAAAATATTGTTATTCTGTTGATGCAGGAATTTCAAGTTCTGATTCTTAAGTTGTTTATTTTGATACTTGGTTTTTAATGACACTCGTAGCTAAGAAACGTGTCATGGAGAAGGTGAATTGAAATGGAAGAAGTGAATTATTGTCTCTGCTTACTCATTCATGATTTTCCAGCCTCTTTCACCAGTGTCTGCAGAGGTTATTGTTGAAATTTGGCTAGGAAATTTCCATCTTCTCTGATCACTTGTCAGTTTTTCTCTAAACTAAATGGACTAAATTTTGACTGATCCCTGTCCCTGCAGTAGCCAACAGTAATGTTAATGGAATTTAAGGTCTTTGGTGGCCCTATAATAGGCCTCATGTGGAGCTCATTAAGGGAAGCTTGCTTAGGGGAGGCTGGCTTGCTTGAAGGCTTTCATACCTTTTTGTAGTTAGGCACTGAAGCACACGGGTTGTAATGCCTTCTGGCTCCATATATACTGAGGTGAGGATTGCTTTGGGGTTCACTCTTTGGAAGAAGGTTCTTGTGATTTGGCCAGGTGAGACTCTGAGTAGCAGTTAAGGAGCCCCTTCCCTCCCCCTTTTGAAAACTCAGATGTTGGTACTTCTCTCTCTGGTAGCTTCTGTCCTGTGTTTATTTTCCATCTACTTTGTATGTGTGGTGTATGTACCTCTTCCCCATTAGGATGTACCAGAAAGTATATTCCTTAAGAATATAAACTTTTGCTCCTTTTTTGTATCTCCAGTGTTTAGCAAAGATCCTAACACATAGTAAGCATTTAATTAAGGTTTGTTCATTGATTGGTATCTTAATTCTGCTTACCTCTGAACTCCTACCTCAGGATCATAGAAGTAGTATAGGTCAGGGGCATACATTGAACCCACTTCTAGCCACTAATCTGATAATATTTAATATAAATTTTGGACTTTAATAAGGGCCAAAGTTTCAATTAAGAAGAGCCTGGACTAATAGTCTCCTTTGTTATCTTAAGTAAACTCAGAGAATACCTTTTGGTATCAGGAAGCAAATGGGGCTGACTTAGTAACTTCCTTACTAGACCTTTCTCCTGGCATCTTAGTGATAAGGAAAAATACAGATGCCCTAGGTTGTAATTTCAACTTTGTCAACTCTGTTAAGATACCCTTTCTTATGTCAGCAACATCAAGGACAGGAAGCTTGCCATCAGAGTGATGGGATTTTCTCCTTATCTTACAGCACAGAGACACATGCTACGTATAGGAAATTCACACAGCTTGGGATCATAAAACTCAATTGACACTACTTTGTTAATTGTCTTGTCTTACTAAATTTATGATTTGTTCAACTAAGAGAGTTCCTTTTTCACGTCAAAATGTATTTAAACCAGAAGATTTCTGTACTGGACAGTCAGATAATCTCTGGCTCCATAATATTATGTTACCATTTCTTTATAGGGAATTGTTTAATTAATTAAATCATAAGATGCATGCATTTAGCCTGTTGCCTTTTCTTTAACAAAGTTTTCAGGTCAACAAATCCATGTTTGATTACTAAACAAATTTATATCTTAAAGCTCTCCAAACACTTCTAGAACTGTTATCTCCACGAGATCACAAAAATGGGAAGGGTCCCACATGCACAAAAATATTTACAGCAGCACTCTTAGTGGTGGCCAAAAACTGGAAATCCAGGGGATGCCCATCAATTGGGGAATGGCTGAATAAATTGTGGTATATAAATATAATGGAATACTATTGTGTTGTAAGAAATGATGAACAGGAAGACTTCAGAGAGGCCTGGAAAGACTTATATGAGCTGATGCTGAGTGAAAGGCACAGAACCAGGAGAACTTTGTACACAGCAACAACCACAGTGTGTGAGGATGTTTTCTCGTAGACTTAGAACTTCACTGCAATGCCAGGACTTAAGTAATTCCCAATGGTCTCTTAAGACAAAATGCCTTCCACATCCAGGGAAAGAACTATGGAATTTGATCGCAGAATGAATAGATTTTTTTTTTGTATTATGATTTTGTTTGTTTTGTTATTTCTCCCATTCATTTTAATTCTTCTATGCAATATGACTAAGGTGAAAATGTATTTAATGGAAATGTATATGTAGAACCTAGATAAACTGTATGCCCTCTCAGAGAGGGAGGGAGGGGATGGGGGGAAGGAGGAGGAGGGAAGGGAAAAAGCTAAGTTATATGGAAGTGATTGTAGAACACTGAGAACAAATAAAATAATAATAACAAAAGGTCTCCAGAGAAATAACTAGCACCTTGAACCTTTTGAAATTTACACATTTGGTAAATAGCCAATTATTTTTAAAAATTGTTTTGATTACCTGCTAAACTAAAAATAAATTGCCATGTATCAAATTTTTGTGATTCAGTCATTTTTCACTTGTGGCC
Source organism: Potorous gilbertii (assembly GCA_028658325.1). NCBI lineage: Eukaryota > Metazoa > Chordata > Mammalia > Diprotodontia > Potoroidae > Potorous > Potorous gilbertii. The sequence goes on along the minus strand of JAQQSK010014499.1, from coordinate 5,063 downwards.
TCATGGGGAGGGGAGTGGGGCAGTGGTTTTTGGCAGAGATATTGGAGTGGTTTGCCATTTCCTTCTCCAGCTCATTTTACAGATGTGGTGAGTGAAGGTCCCAGTGTCTGAGGCCAGATTTGAACTCAGGAAGATGAATAAGATTGGGTCTTCCCATCTTGCCTACAATTAAAGTAGGGGGGCTCCTCATGGGCCTGATCCCCCTCCTGTTCTGTTTTTTGATGTAGGCCAATTTTACCCCTCCTAAAGCAACACAGTATCCCTCAATAGTCAATTAGCTCAAAATTCCTGAGATCAAGAGATCTACCAGTCTGAGCCTCCAGAATAATTGGGATTATGGTGTTTTTATTAACTTGGTGTTTTATTAACTCAAGGAATATAGTATTAATAAATAAAGTTAGCAAATTAGATCCAAATTTAATTTTAAAATAGTTAACAATTCAACACCCCTTTTCACTCATCTTTCACCCCAAACTGGCCTAAATTTGACCCAGCTCTTTAACTTTTGACAGAGAGGTGAAATTGAGAAAATACAAGCAACAACAGGAGAAATGAAGGGCTTTACAAAATTGCAAACATAGACAGTTATCCTTGATTTTTACATAATATGAATTTGCCATAGACATGGGGAAGGAGGCAGAAAGCGGGGCCTGTGTCCCTGTGAAAGGAGGGGGCCCGCAGACGGTTCAAGGATACATGGGGGCCAGGGACAGAAGCCAGAACAGGAGGAGGACCATGCCTACGCCAGCAATTTAGGACCTGGTTGGAATGGAGAGGAAGAACAAGCTGGGGGAGGATGGCAGACATGTGGGAGCCTGGCATGGATACATACAGGAAGAGGGGCAACATAGGGACAGACATGCTCTACCAGAGCACAGACTAACCAGAGCAGAGTCTGGACATGTGGGCAGGTGGGTAGAGTGGGGCAAAGCTCTCCTCTTGGGGTGCTGCAGGTCTCAAGCCAAGCCCCCAGCGGGTGGGGTGGTCTCTTATGTGTTCTTGGAGGTTTTTTTGTTATTTTTAATTTTTTGTATTTTTGGTGGGGTGAGAGTGGGAGGCCTCAAAGCATGGTTTGAGAGACTGGAGGGTGGTGGTGGTGGGAGAGAGAGAGAGAGAGAGAACAAGTATTGCATACTCAAGTTAACATAGGTGGATTTTTTTTTTTTGGAATGCAGACTTCTTTATCAATTCTTTACAGACTGTAGTGTGAATTTAAAGAGAGAACTGTCTGTAACCAAAACCTGACTAGACTATATTCTGTTTAGATTTTGCAAAGTATGGTCTTCTGTAAAGCCGTGGGTGATAGAATAAATAGTAGCTGAAGTTTATTAAGTACTTGAAGTAGTATTTTCACACATACATCACTTTGTTCAGTCCTCCCAACAATCTAGTGAGGTACATTGTATAGATACTGTCCTCATATTAGAAATTAAGTGACTACATGATGTCAGACCAAAATTTGAATGAGGTTTTCGGTTCTGGGGCTCTTGATTATCTTAAAATACTGCTAATTCATGCCAGGCTTAAAATTTTTAGGCTCATAGATTTAGAACTGGAAGATGGTAGCTTAAGGATCATGTAGTTCAAACCTTTCATTTTACAAATGGAGAAACTGATGTCCAAAGAAGTTAAATGATTTGCCTAGGTCAGACAGGATAAGCAGTAGAGCCAAAGTTTAAGCCCAGGTCTTTTGACTTTAGATACAGCACTCTTTTTATACATCTTCCGTAAATGCCTACTTGTAAACCTTTTAAATAATTATGAGTGTGACAAATATGAACTTTCTATATAAAAGAACAGAAGAAGATAAGAATGTATGAAACCATCAGTCTTTTTTATGTAGCACTCCTGGATTATTTACTTGTGTTGGTCAGCCCCTAGAGTGGTCAGACTTTTTCCTTTTGGAGTTCTAGGTAAGAATACCACCATGGCTAGAACTCTACCTGCCCCTTGTTGGGGGAACAACTCCTCCCCACCCCAACCCCCCCCCCACTTTCTACTGATTAAGAGCCTGGCTTAATTACCTTTAGAAATGGCACTTACTAAGCACATAAAAACACAGAGATAATCTCCCAAAAGTCTGGGACACCTCCCAAATATACAGAGTATCTGGAGTTGGGGAGGATAGGCACACACTTTTAAATACAGCAGTGATGAAATACATGTGTCAGAGAATACACATAAATTATGTGGATATAATAATCATAATATAATACTATTGTGCCTTACATAATGAAAGTCCAGTTTTTGAGAAATCTGGCAATACTTGTATGTAAAAACTAGTATGGAAATGGAAAAAATAGTTGACAGTGAAATGAGCGAATCAGGAGAACAATTTATACAACAAATTTGTAAAGATAAACAACTTTGACAGACTTAAGAAATCTAATCAATGACCAACCATGATTACTGAGGACTGATGATGATCTGTGTTTGTGATGATGAACCCCACTCCTGACAAGTGCAGAATGAAACATATTTTTGGACATGACCAATTTTAGGATTGTTTTTTCTTGACTATACATATTTGTTTAAAGGGTGCTCTTTCTCTATTTCACCAGTGCTGCCTCTTAATATTTTATTTCCTAAGAGTTATCTAAAAATTACTTTTAGGTAGATCATTTATTTTCTTTTCACAAAAAGCATCTTAACTTAAATTCTAATCAGATTTAATATTTTAAATTACTTTTACATCTACCTAACATTAGCAAGAAGGTTTGGGGAAACTAAATTACTGAATTGGGGCAAAAGTTGATTCATAACTGTTTTGAAATGGTAGATGAAATGTGAACTCAATCTAGTTCATTTCAACAAGCACCTATAACATAGTATCAGAATTTGGACATACAAAAAACGGGAAACAGTTCTTGCCCCCAAGAAACTTAAACTTTACTAGAACTGTTCAGAGCAGGAAGATGCACAATTAAATAACAGCATCACCAAACTGGAAAAACTTTCCAGACTTTTACTGCAGTTGTGAATTGTGTATAATGTTAATGGAATTGGAAGATCTTTCCTTCCTATTAATAGGCCTACGTGAACTGCTTTGAGCTCAGGCCCTGCAGACTGCTGTGATGGAGCCTGAGTCACCTGGAGCCCTTGGCTGGAGGAGCTCTCTTAAATGGGTGGGGCAGGAAGTGAGAGTGATGTAGAGGTGAGAGCCAGGCAGAACTGAGGTAGAGCCACTAGGGTGAGAGAGTGGGAGGAATTTTGCCTGGGGGAGCTTGTTTGTTGGAAGGTCTAAAGGAGGGAAGGCTTGGGGATGTTGTGTTCCCTTGATTGGTGATGTATATTGTTACCATAGTGGAATTGGCTTTTTGGTATCTGAATAAATATCTTGGTTTCATCTTTGAGGAAGAGAATTTGTTATATTTTGCCATTCAACCCTGGAAATATGTTTCCATATTCATAGCTGCTGCTGTGGGTATCCCATTGGTGTTACATTATGAAAAGGAACAAAGGATCTATTTAAAAGTAATTTTTAGGTAACTTTTAGGAAAGAATAAGAGGCAGTACTGGAAAGAATATTGGATTTTGTATTAAAGGATTCACATTCGTTGTTTGACCTTATAACAGTTCTTTTCACCTCAGTATACCTCTTTTGTTTATCATGAAAATGAATGGATTAGACTAGATTACTTCTAAGGTACCATGCCCCAAGTCTCTGAGGTCTGAGAGGTGAAAAGAGGGGATATATTGTTAGTACAGTCTATGAGGGAATTTATACATCCTAAGACACTTTCTAACTTTGAATTGTTTTTATGTCAGGAAAAATGTTAAAATCTTAAATCATTGTAATAGCTTTATAGGAGAATATTTCAAAGTGACAGGTAAATCCCATAACCTGGGTCAGGAGGGGAAGTCTATAAAAAGACTAACAAGCCTTAACTTAATTCAATCATCATTTACTAGTTTGAAATGCTTCATGTTTGTTTTCATATATAAGATTTTGGAAAGAGTTGTGGAGCTCCTTTTGTGAGAAATTGATTTGTACATATGTAGTAGGAAAAGTTACTGTAGCATTCCTTTAATACTTCCTAATACAATATTTTTTAAAAAAAAAATTAGTAAGTAGAGAGGGACTTCAATCCAGAGACAGTACTGGCTTCTGTTCCTTTAAAATAGTTTAAAATATGTTTCGGGAACACTGGGTTTTTGGTTTGTTAGTTTGTTTTTGGAAACAAATTGACTTAAATTGTAGAACCCCAAAGATTGCTCTTGTTTGAGACTTAAGAAAATATAGATTGCACATAACTTACATTTTTCTTTTGTTTCAGCTGTGTCCAAAGTTTTTGCATACAAATTCTACCAGTCATACCTGGCCTTTCAGTGCAGTTGCTGAACTGATAGGTATGTAACTTGCAATTTCAGTAATAGATTTTTTTTACCTGTTTAACAAAAGAAATTTATGCATGTTTATATAGTATGGATTTAAATAAATGAATTTTTACATCAGAGCTCATGGAATGGTTCATAAATGAGGAAACTGAAAACCCACCTTGAAATGATGTTACATGAAGATGCAGTGGGATAACTAAATTTGCTTCTTCTCAGTGCAAGGTTGTTGTGATCTGGGGAAAAGGTTCCAGGATGATTTTCATTGTTGACGAACCTCTGAGCTCCGTACAGCCAAATCCTTTTACTCAGGACAGATTCCATGAAAACCCCATTTACATACAGATGTGTAGTTTGAAGGTCGATTCACTTTTGCCAAAAGTCTGTATAATGAAGATGCTCCTCATTTCTAAATAGTTCTCCTCCTAGTGATAAGAGAAGTTTGTTGGCTTTGTTAGAGGGAAGACCGTAAATTCTTGCTCAGTTCAGTAGTTAGGGTGAGTCATAAATAATGACTAGGAAGCCACAAGACTTTACTTTCTTTTTCATGAATATAAAAAGGGCTGAAGACAAGACTGTGAACAAGTTTACCTTGTAAAGCTACAATTTCTACTAGGATTTTCCCCCAAGTCAGTCTCAGGTCAGTAAAGTAGATGAAGACACGTGTCTAAAATATTAAATACATGAGAACTACTGATCATAAATGGGATAGCGTAACTTTCTTCAGT
>JAQQSK010014498.1:0-11103 GCA_028658325.1 Potorous gilbertii | reverse complement strand
TTCTTGCTACTAGGAAATAAGAAATACAGGTAATAGTGAATAGAAAGTTATCTGGCCCTGCAGGACAAAAGAGAAAATGGGGACAAGAGAATGGAGGGATGATAGAAGAGAGGGCAAATTGGTGATAGGGAAAATTAGAATGCTCAGTGTACTGGGGTTGGTCGAGGGGACAAATGGGGACAAAAAATTTTGTGAAAAGGAATGTAAAAAGTTAAATAAATTTATATTAAAAAAAAGAAAATCAATGTAGTTTCTTAGTTAGCAACTTATTCATGGCCTACAGTTGATTCAAGGACCTTATATACTGAAAACTACATGGAAAAACATGACTTCTGTTGGGGTCAGTCCTTGTGGAAATTGTAACGTAAGTCAAGTTAATCACCGGTGACTTTGATTTCCCCTTTCTGAACTTTTTTTTTTCCTCTAGTATCAAAAACTACCCTAAGGAAAAGTTTTGATCATGTGCCCTTCAGTGTGAATTTAATTAACTGAATTACTTCCCCCGGAGGAATTACTTCCCCCTTAGGTCTAATTATGGAAAGAATGATTTAGTTTGAGGAAATTTCAGTTATGAACAAGTTGGTGACTAAAGCTACTCCTTTTCAGGATCAGAAGAACATTGCTAGATCCCCTAAAATCAGATTAGAAGTAGCTGTTTAGTTTGTATTTGGAGAGTTTGTTATCAGGAGTACTGAGATTTTCCTTTTTCTCTCTATATCATCATCAGATGTTAATGGAACTCAATTCTCCTTATGTTTTTAGCTTCTCTAGTAGTTAAAAAAGCCATTCATTCACTAGCAATTAGAGTTTATACCCCTCAGTACAGCACTTGCTTATAAGTTTTCTTGTATCATTCCCTCTTTGTTTCAGTTGTTTAAATTTTGTCTTCCCAAATATTCCACATATTGATTAGGGGCTAGGATTGTGCCATCAACCTCTTTTTTGCCTAGCAAAATACTAGTACACATGATAAGATCATTTGACTTAATCATCTCTTTCCATGCTGAAGTACACATGATTGTTGGGACACTCAAATGAAATAATGAATATAAAGCACTTTGCAAACCTAAAACGTAATATGAATTTCAATTGTCATCATCATTATCACCAACACCAACACCATCATCATCACCATCATCAATTAGTCTTCGGTCACAAGCCCTTTGATCTAGTAAAGACTTTATTCCCTGAGTCAAATTTATTCTCACTAAGTTCAAGCAATGCTTATAGAGAAGACAGAGGTGTTTTGGTAAATGTTTAATAGCCAAGCTCTACCTAACCAAAACCCAAAAACAAACAAACCAAAAAAAAAACTGTGTGCACACACACTGGTCATTTTAATCTGCATTATTAAAACTTTCTCAAGTCCAGATAATCAATAGAACAATGAATCAAAACCTACATTTTTAGGGATTGCCAATTTTTGAAGTATAAATGTTCACACTGAAAATGTAACAATCATCTCTCAAAGATGAGAGTGGGCTCCAGCAAATCTCAGCTTAAATATTCCTGCAAATCCACTATCATTTTTTATTTCATTGTTTTAATCAAATACTCTGAAAATATACCCTCCCTCTGATCCTTTGAAAGTATGGTAAAATTTTTAACACATAATTCTCATGTTATTTATTAATGATTATAAATTTAAATCAGATATTACATACTTAAACATTTAAATGAAAAGTAATAAATCTGCTCAATTACAAGATACTTTTTCTACGTGTCAAACATCTGCATATTTAGAAACATGCCAACAAAGGAGAGTCATTTAGTATTTTATAACAAAACGCTCTTTATTTGAAATATTGGTGTTTATAATTATGTTATAAGGGGTATATAAAGCACTAAAATGCATACAATAGAACACACCACCGTCATACTCAGAAAGACACAGAAATAAAACAAAGCCATCGTGCTACTACTTTAATAAGTTTAATCGTTGTTTAGTCATATCAGTTGTCTCTGACTCTGTGTGACTCCATTTGGAGTTTTCTTGGCAAAGATACTGGAGTGGTTTGCCATTTCCTTCTCACTTCATTTTATAGATGAGCAAACAGAAAACACAGGGTTAAATGACTTGCCCAGGTTCACACAGCTAAATGTCTGAGCCTAGAAATGAACTCATGTCTTCCTGAGTCCAGGCTCAACATTTTATCCACTGTACTACCTAGCCTATGAAAGTAAAGGATTTGGGGGAAAAAAATGATGTGATAAGACAAACACATGGGATGATTATGTGGCAAGACCTAGGTATCCTTAAAATGTCAGGAGAAAACAAGGAAATCTTCCATCATGGATCCACTGTGTTGAACTAAAGAAAAGAAATAGAGAAAAGTTACATGGAATTAAGAAGCATGGATGGACTTTGACTTATATCCTAGGAGAGAATAAACAAATGGCTAAGATCACATATCCATTTGAATATTTAGTTTGTCCATATTTTTGTAGCTACTTATATATTTCCCTTGGATAATCTAAGCTCATTCAAGGCAGGAATAATTTTATATTATCTCTGTATTCCCTGGTCCTAGTAAAATGCTTAGCACAAAGCAGGGACTTAATGAGTGCTTGTTGACTGATTGATTACTGCAGGGACAGATAAATTTTGAATCTGACCTACAAAACTGTGATATTTATAGCCAACATACATCAGAGGATAAATGATATTTCCTGCATAATTTTGAACAAAAAACGTTTAAAACAACTTTACTAATGATGGAGAACTCATGGTAATTTTCCCAAGTATATACAAATATCTTTATTTATTTAAGTTTATGTAATCACACAGTAGTTGAATTCTTATACTTCTATAAGTTATGACATCATTAAGTGTGTAGCACAACATAGTTGGAGGATTCTTATATTGATCTAGAAATTTGAGATAAAATTCAACATATATAATGAGTTGTATTTGTTATTTATAACCACTTTCAACATGATGAATGCTAATAATCTTCACTAACCATTATTCAGAGATCATATTGTTAATTTGCCAAAGAGTTGATGGCAAAGAAAATTACAGCTAATGTAAATAGTGCACAAATTAATTTGATATTAGAATGACAAAATATTTTGTGTTTTGTAATAGGGCTGCTTTTTCAACAACTGAATGGGCTCAATCTTCTATGCAAGTTGCCATAATTACCCCTATCCTTCTCCTATCCGACTTCATCTATCTCTGTAATAATCATGCCAAATTAACCTTGATACTGGGCAAAAGTACTTTCAAAACATCAAAGTACTAAATATTAATGACATCTTTATTCTAAGCAGCCTTTGAGAGCCTTTCTTTTTTTAAAAAAAAAGTTATTAGTTAATAAGGGGCTATAGGGGCATTTGAGCTCTAATCTGTGTGTGGAATTTTCACATCTATTTTTGAACATATATTACCCTGAGTTCACACAGCTCTATTGTAGATAATTAGTGATTATTACTGAACCAATTCTAGTAAGAGTCGAGGAAAGTTATTTTTATCTGATATGCTTCTTGGATTTAGAGACAGTGGAACTAAACTCTAGATTAGGCTACACTTATTTATTATTCTGGCATAGAAGATTCATCACCAGTATATCAAGCATTGCCTGTTTCCTTTCTGTACTCTGCATTTTTAGTGTGTTACATTAATATTTGCTTTCTCCACTTCTGACGTCTTTCAATATGGCAATAAATCATACCAGTATTAAGCATATTTTGCATAGAAACCCCAGGCAACGTTATAAGCTACTGGCAAATATTCCCTTCCATTAAAATTGCTCTTCCTGTTTATCTATCAGATCCACAAAGAGTCTAATATGGGCAATTGCTAGTATTAATCATGACCAGAAATGCTAAGACAGCCCATAAGGGAACCATTTTTTTACTTATTGGTTTTTCATCCAAGCTGTATTGGCAAAGTCATTTCAAAAGTGTAATAGATGGTACCGGCTTGTAAAATGCACTGGTCAAGGTAGGTCAGTTACTACAGCATTCACATAAATGGAATCAGACAAGCAGAATGAATCAAATACTTAAGTAATAATAAACAACAACCGTCCCACCTTTTAAAAAAAAAAAACCTACTTAGCTGTTTAGGGAAGTGTTTACAGCACTATTTTCATCTATTTCCTCTCCACAGAGAAGGTAATATTGGAATATGTTCTTAAGAAAGAAAATTTTAATTACTGTGTACTTCTCTTCAACTTTCACTTTGTTGATTCTTACAACAGTGCATTATCTCTAGTCAAAGTCATAGAATGAAGAAAATTCAACCTTTTATTGCATAAAAATGTAAATTTCTTCTCAAAAGTAGTTTCTGCCACTGTTGCCAATAGACAACATAGGGAAGCATCCAAATTTAAATTTGAAAGCAAGCACAGTGGATTTGCTAAAACCTAGAATAAAAAGAACATTATAAATATGATTCCAAGACTTATTTGCAAAGTACAAGGTCCTTTAGTGGTTTAAAGAAGTGAAATTTGTTTCTTAATTCTGAAAAAAAAATCATTCTAGGGCAGGGTGGGAAAGATAAAATTCTACCTATTCAATAGGGCATTGCTCCCTATAATTATAAGCATCATCAAAACGTGGGTGAAAAAACCATGAGAATCCCAATATTTGAGTTGTTACACATATATTATGCTAAATAAGAAATAAACCTATTTCATTTTAACAAATATGGTTATATGTTTGGTTTTGAAAAAAAGATATAATTTTATCATAGCAAGATGATATTTAAAGGCAAAAGATATTTTAACACAAAGTGAAAAGCCTCTGCCAACAAGGCTTTCAAAGTTAAATAAATATATTTGAGTTCACTGTTATTTAACAGGGCATTTTTTCAGTAAGCCCTTGAGATAAGAGAACTGGCAGAATCTGAGGGTGATGGTAAAGGGGGACAGAGGGAGGGTCAAACCTGAACACTTTTGGCACTTACAGATTGTATGAGTAATGTTAATAAAAATTATGGCTGCAACAATGATGAGTCTCCGGTGTAATGCATACTGTCAGGAGCAGCCTCTTCCGTGACCTCTGATAATTTGATTCTGCCAGTGGACTCTTGAGAAAGCTGCTGAGGCAAGCATTAGACCTGCAGAAATGGTAACCCATTTCTCATGTCCCAAACAAGATTTTAGCCTTGAGTTGACAGTTTGAAAAGTGTAGCATCCCAAAGTATTAAGAATGGAGCGGGGGAAGGTCCAGCATTTTCATAAGTGCAACACATGAGCACGTCTTTGCATTCCAAGGCTAACCAAATGCTCTTTAACCAGCCTCTAGTTCTACAAATATAGTGACACCTACCCTTTTATTCTACAAAAGGAACACTTTTTTTTTCTCAAAACTAGATGAATGAACAAAGTGACTGGGAATATTCCTTTCCTATACATACCTGCACCCAGCAATTACAGCCATGTGTTGAAGAAGTTTTCATCTTCATTTCACTTTGTTCAGAAAAGGTACATTTCATTCCTCAGCCCACCTGTATTCAACACAGAGCATGTCTCTACAGCAATTATGTTCCTGTATTTGAGAGACAAATAAAGCATATAATTACAATGGAAAAAACCAACTGACTTTGCTGTTCTTTCTACTTGGATTTGGGCTTTGATTTTTAACAATGCATTAAAGATAAAAGGGAGACAAACGCTTACCTTGTGAAATGTAGTAATTCATGTTTGGGGGTGTGGTAAGGGAGAAGATGGGTCTAATTAAAAGTAATATATTGTCAGTGGAGTAACTTTTCATTAACGCATCAAAAATGGGGCCCTGGAGCTTGAAACAGCACATTTCATTGACTTTCTGTCAAATAGAAACTAGTTTGAACATTTCATTTTTAACTGAGATTAATCAAAATGTTGGGGATGGGAAATCACAGTGTCATAGAATTTTAAGGCTAGAAAGTAACTTAGAAAGTAAGTCCATTTCCTTAATTTTACAGATGAGGAAAATGAGGCCCAAGAAGTTTAAATGAATTCCAATATCATGCAATAAATTAGCGGCAGATACAGATATGAAAACATATCTTGGTTTCTATGCCATTTATTTTTCCCCTATTTTTGTCAGTTTCTTGTTTTGTTTTGTTTTGTTTATTCTAATCTGTGATTTAACTGGTTAGGAAACTCCTAATCAGAAAACTTCCTTTTATCAATGCATATCCACAATCACTTATAGTCCTAGGAAGTTTCCCAAGTGATTAAAATGTCAAGTGACTTGTCTGTGATCCCATAACACATTATCAATTAGGTTTTGTCCTTAAATCTTCCTGACTCCAAGAGAGACCTTCTTTTCCTTCTAACACACTGCCTCCATAGACTATGGAGAAACTGACTGAAAAGGTAATATACATATGGAGAGGAGACATTGTGTGAGATGAAGGACATGGAGAGAGCTACTCCATTATCTTCTGCAACACTTGTCCATCTTCCATTTACCTTTATCTTTTCACCCCTTCTTTCAGTCATACCCTTTTTATTTCACTGATCCCCATCTATTTAATATCAAATGCTCCTATCTCTTGGATAGGTACACTCAATGAGGGACAGCATTATTGGTAGGGGAACATTTTAGTATTCTATTACTCTATATTTATCCTAACTCCTAATCCATCTTAGCCTCTGACTCCTCAGACTACATATATTCCTCCATTTCAGTGACCTCACACTAGTGAAGACCAGAACCCTGCTACCTCTTCCTCTGAATAGAGAATTCCACAACACAACCATCCTTTGAAGTATTCATATCAGCCATGCTCACTCCTAACCTAAACATATCCAGAATTTCTAGATGACCTTTTGCCCTTGATTCTGTATGGATAAATTCAGCTCCTTCTTTTTAAGATTTTTTTTCTCTATTTTTGTTTACCCCTATTAGAAGGTAAGGTTCTTGAGAGCAGGGACCATATGTCTTTTTTGTACTTACATTTCCAGGATTTAGCACAATGACTGGTACATGGTAAACCATTTGAAAATTTATTCTAACTTCTTACTGCTTATTAAGTTTAGGCTCCACTGCATTACTACAGCCAAACTTAGCCTCTATTAGTCAAATGAACTTGATTTAATTTTCTGTTTAGCTTTTACAGTACTGTCAGATAAGTCCTTATGTATGTATAGTAAAGGAGCTCATTAGATGCTAATGGTACTTTACCATTAATACTTGCAGTCTGACGTCAAAAGGAACAAACATCCTCCTTGATTGAGAAGGTCAGATTATGATAGCAGACGACATCTTAAGATTTGGTAATGAAGAGATTACAGTCAAGGAAATCAGACAATTTTGGGGAAAATTTATACTTCCTCTGAGTCATTAAAGTGAAGTCAAGTTCAGAGTCAGAGGTGTCAGAGCAACTGAAGGAAAGAAGACATTTATAGAATCCATACTTGGGCAGTGTTAGTGTTAATAGATCAATGTAGAAATAGAATTCTGACTGAGTTGTGCTCAAGGTATACAAATTATGAGTTCTGTGCATAGTGTTGTCAGAGAACAAAAATGCATAGATTGGGTACTTCAGAGAAAATCAGGTACATCGTGTGAAAAGAACAGGGGTATTGATGTCATTAATTTCAGTAGATGATAACTGTAGAGAAGGTTGGGTATAATACCTATGTTCATGGAGAAAAGAAATGAATCAAGCACAATAAGTTTTCTGAAGTAACACTAACAGTTGCAATATTAAATTTAACTGCAATTGGAAAATGGCTAAAATCTTTAAAGACATAGTATTACCTCAAATAATGACAGAAATAAGGTTAATCTCAAGGGATTGACAAAGTGAAGTGGCAAAAGACTGTTCCTATTCCATAAAAGCTAGATGGTCAAATTACAAACACGTGACTAAATTTTTAACAAAAGTCCAGAAAATTAAATCAGGGTCAGCATTAGCTTCCAAAGCCATGGTAGTGTCAATCAGTCTCTATTTGGTCTTAAGCAAGTATCCTTAGGTACCTACATGACAATGGTGCTTAGGTATTTAAATGAGATAAAATATATGCTAAAATGATGTATAAGAAAATTTATGACTATGCATCTTCCTCCTCAATATTTTGCAACCACACTTCCAATGATAGATCAATGAGAGGAGGAACTGAATAGCAGAATCAAGGCATCAGGACCTTCATTGCTTCTGTTATCAGGTAAAAGAAATGAATTATGTAAGTTTACTTGTCAAAGATAAAATAATGATAATACCTATAGTCTCAGATAGCTATCCATTTGTATAGAGTGTGTTAAACAAATGAAGTGAGCTTGAGATTTTTAACACAAGAAAGAAAATACCATCTTTTAAGAAAAAACTGAGATTCATGATTCTCTGACTGAAAAATAGTAAGGTGGAGATAAAACTTTGTTCAAAATAAACAGATTTGATAGAGTTGGTATGCACATAATAATGAGGGAATTATTACCATGCTTTAAGGTACGCAAAGTGCTTTGTGGGTGGTCATTCATTTTATCCTCACAGAAACACTATTGCCCCAATTTTATATATGGAGACACTGAAGTATAAATATGTTGAATGACTTGCCTAGGGTCACACAGTTAGTAAGCTTTTGAGGTCTGATTAGAAATGAGGTCTTCCTGTCTCCACTGCCCTGTATAAAACCATATAACAAGAAATAAACAAGTGCACAGATATCCATAAAGGGAATCAGAATAATGAAGAGCATTTCAATGAAGATAAAAGGAGATACAACAAGATATTACAATAGGTTGCAAAATATTTAGATCAAATATTCCACCAGATTTTAAAAATCTCAGGGAATAAAATTAACATAATCCCATGCCCAGTGGCTCTAGTGTGTGTATTAGAGTCTCTCAAGAACAAAATTATGACGAAAAATTATAAATTATGCTAGTCATTGAGGACATAGATGTCCAGAGAGGCAGATATAGCTTCACAGGGAACTCTCTACTGAAAGGTATTAAAAAATTAACCATACATAAAGAAAACACAGTAAAGAAGAACACAAAAGAATGGAACACATCTTTAAGTGTCAGAAGATTAAAAAGTGACAGGATCTGGAGTTTGGGGAAAAAGATTTTTTTAAAAAAGGCTTTTAACTATGTTGAAGACAAAATCCACTCCTTGGAGAAGATGAACTTCAGAGAAAAGACAGATCTATTAAGCCATAGTTTTATTCCTCTCCCCCAACAAGAAAAATTATTTCCAGATAAGGACTGGTAAATAAATATGGTTAAGAAGGAAAATGAGGCAAATGTAGGAGAATAGATAACAGGCACAACTAAATAACCAAATTCACTGAGAAAGTCATGTTCTGACTGTGGGTCTTATTTACCTTCTCAGGAGAAAAAACGAAATTTAGACTGATAGTCATCTTTGAAGGTCATTTCCAACACTACCATTTTATACTTCCTTGGTTCTAAATGAGTTCTTCTATTCTAAATAAATTATATTCCATGATCCTAAAAAAATGTAGATGACCTTTTTAAGCCACTGTCATCCTTCTTTGTGGGATCACAGACTACTGGAAAGATTCCACAAGATTGTAAATCATTGAATGTCGACAATCTTCATGAATTATTTCCCAGAAGGAGGAAGAAAGAGAGGGGCACCCAATTAAGGAACCAAGCAGTTCCTGATTCAGTCAGACTAGGTTAATATAAGGATATTGATGTGAAAATTCTGTCAAAAAGATTGATAATGAATGAACACTTGTACAGAACTTTAAGGTTTGCAAAGTGCTTTACATATGTGTCATAACTTTACTGATTCTTATAACCCTATGAGGTACATATATTATCACCCTTTACAGATAAGGAAATTGAGACACAAAGATTTTAACCAATTTGCCTACTATTAAACTAGTCCATGTCTGACATAGTATTTAAACTTAGATCTTCTGGACTCCAAGTCCTATGTTCTATGCCCTGTGTCACCCTCTGCTCTTGCATTTGATTGGAAAAAAAATTTTGGTAGAAAATATCAGAAACATGCCATTTTCGAAAGCAATGAATTTTATAAAAAAGAAAATACAATAGCATTTTTACAAGCAATCTACTACACCTAAGAAAAATGCATAGTCCTATCTTGAATTTGAAATATTCAGTAAAACCTTGATTAACTGGTACCAAAAAATATGTAACTCTTAAACATGCATTTTTTCAGAGATCACATCTCAAATGAGAAAAAAAAAACTCTTTCTAAATGATTAAGATACCTAAGTTCTACATTTTCATATACATGTATATAGATACATATATATACATATACATAAAAGGCTTTAACTTAATAATTAATTTTAAAAGAAACACTTTTTGTTATTGAATTTTGCCAAAGAAACATGGAGGTTGTTTAAAAGTGATTTATTATAAACATAAGATTAAATATTCATACAATTAAATGTAATTATTTTGCAGTCATTATAGGTAAATGAATTTTCAAAGCAGATATAATTTTTCAGCATCTGTAGAAACTTTAAAATACACACACAGGAGTTAAAAGAAACAAGAAATAGTAATTATGATGAAAGAATCATAAGGAACTAAACAAGGACTGACTGTCTATATTCTAATATGGGAAGAAAATATGTTTCCTCTCAAAATGCTATCAGCATTGAGGTCATAGTGGAAGTCTAATAAAACAGAGGGCCTGGTATTTTTTTTAATTTTATAATCTTAAAATAAGAAATGACAATGAGAGGAAAAGTAATTCACTGGAGGGAGGGGAAAACAGTAAAAGTATTAATGGGAACACTAAGGAACCTCCTTCAATAACAGGCTATTGGAATGAGTATTAAGAATTAACCTGAGCCTAAACAACTTAATCCTGTAGAATGAGTGGATAAAAAATACTAGCAAAAAAGATAATTTCATTATGGAAAATGAAAATAATGAGATGTTATATGAAAACTTCTGAAATGCAGTCAAAGCACTTTTCAAAGAAAAAATATATGTATAAATACTTTTGTTATCAATAAAGAATAGACTAATAAATTTGGGCTACAATTAAAAACCAAACTACAAAACCCTAGAAAATCAGCAAGGTAATAAACCCTAATTAAACACCAAAAGCAAAATCCTAAAAAAAAAATTAATAAAAGCAAAAAATAAAAACTTATTGAATTAATAAGTAAAATTGGGGACTATTCTTTTCTTTTTTTTTTTTTTTTT
>JAQQSK010014497.1:0-11103 GCA_028658325.1 Potorous gilbertii | reverse complement strand
AAGGGAGGGCAATGGGAGGAGGGAGCAATTTGAAGTCAACACTCTTGGAGAGGGACAGGATCAAAAGAGAGTATAGAAACAATGTAGGGCAGGATAGGATGGAAGGAAATATAGTTAGGCTTACACAACACGACTATTATGGAAGTCATTTGCAAAACTACACAGATGTGGCCTATATTGAATTGCCTGCCTTCCCAAAGGGAATGGGTGGGGAGGGAGGGGTGGGGAGAAGTTGGAACTCAAAGTTTTAGGATCAACTGTTGAGTATTGTTCTTGCTACTAGGAAATGAGAAATACAGGTAATGGGGAATAGAAAGTTATCTGACCCTACAGGACAAAAGAGAAGATGGGGATAAGAGAAGGGAGGGATGAAAGAAGAGAGGGCAGATTGCTGATAGGGGAAATTAGAATGCTCGGTGTATTGTGGTGGGGGGAGGGGATGAATGGTGAGAAAATTTGGAACCCAAAATTTTGTGAAAATGATGTAAAACGTTAAATAAATAAATTTATATATATATATAAAAAAAGAAATCCTAGTGAAGTAATGCATAAAGACACCTTTAAAGAACACACACACACACACACACACACACACACACACACACACAAAAGTTTTGGAAGATGCATATTGGCATATTCTGTTAGGGCATTTCTGACTACTCCTGAGTTGCAAATTGAGTGATCAGATGCTGTTCTGGGTCTATAAGGATATCAGAGGTTAGGAAGGGCCTCCCCCATAAAGGAGTTCAAAGGAGCTAAACTTGATACTTTCCCAAGATGTGATACAGACTCTGAGCTGCCCAATTGGAAGATTTTTAATCCAGTCCTGTCTTGTTGCTATGCACAGTTTGGTAAGGACCCACTTAAGGGTATGATTCATTTTCTCTGATTTACCAGAGAATTTTGGATCCCAGACTGAGTGGAGGTGGTAAATGATTTAGTGTCTGTGCCACAGCCTGGTTTGTCAGTGAAATAAAGGCTGGCCATTGTCTCTCTTTAAGGAGCTAGGTAAGCCAAAGCAAGGTATAATTTTCTTTAATAGAAACTTTGATATCTCCTGAGCCTTTTCAGTTCTGAAAGGAGAAGCTTCTACTCAATCAATAAAGGCATCCACAAAACCAAAAGCACTTTGAAACCCTTGATGAGGGCATATATGTACAGTCTATCTGCCAGTCCTCACCTGGATTCACCCTCCTCTGAACAGATTTTAAAAGAGGGGAAGGTCTGACTGCTCCTTCAGAATTTACTTGGGCCCAAGTTGGGCAAGCCTAACTGACTTTTCTGATGATTTCTTCCAGCTTACTGCCTGGAAAAATAGGCTTTATCAGAGACTGAAAGGCATTCTTCCCCAGGTGTGTGGCCTGATATAAACCAAAAGGGAGCTTCCCCTGGCTTTCCTCTGGGATAAGAAGTTGGCCTGAGGGTGTCTGAAACCACCCAGAGAAGGAGAGAGAGTATCCCCTTTCTTTAGCAAGGGACTGTTCTTGGAGGTTAAGGAACCAGGGAGCCATGGGAGTAAAGGTGCCAGTATAGTTGGCTGGTGGGCAACATTCTTGCTGCAGTATTTGCCAGGTGATTTCCCATGGCCTGATCCATTTCCCCTTTCTGGTGGTCTTGGTAAAATATAGCAACTATCTTGGTTAGCTTTTGTACAACCTGGAGAAGAGGTGAAATCTCCTGGGCATATTGGATAAGGGAAGTCTTGCTGTCAGATATCCCCTTTCTTTCTAGATAGCATGGAGAACATGGAAAGCATATTTTGAGTCAGTATAAACATTTACTCTTTTATTTTCCCCTAGCTCTAGGGCCCTGATGAATGCTATTAATTCTGTCTTCTGGACAGAGGTCCCAGGTGGTGATGGGATGGTGATGTGGAGGCTGACTTCTGCATAGGCAGCTCTCCTAACCCCTTGTTCAATAAAGCTTGACCCTTTTGTGTACCTCTCTGCTTTGGGATTAGAGAGAAAGGAATCTTTTCAATCATATCGACTGGCATAGACACAGTCCAAGATCTCCTCACAATCATGAACCAGGGCATCTGAGTGGATCACTGTCAGGGAGGAGCACTGCTGGGTTGAGTGTGTGGCATACCTGAAGAATTAGGTCAGAGATATCTAAGAGCAAAGTTTGATATTTGATAAGTCTGCCACTAGCCAGCCACTCTTTGCTTCCAGGATGCTCTGAGTTCAGTGAGGAGTCAAAACTTCCAAGGGCTGGACAAGTGTGAGTTTAGAAGCTTCCTCAATTAGAATAGCTGCCTCAGCCACTGCCTGGAGGCATAAAAGGCTATCCAACAGCTACAGTCTAATTGTTTTGAGAAATAGAGGACTGTCCTGGGGTCAAGTCCTAAGGACTGGGGTAGGACTCCCAGAGCCTCTCCTCTCCTTTCATTAACATAGAGTGAAAAGATTGTCCAGGTTGGATAGAGCTAAAGCTGGAGTGGTGGTCAATCTAGTTTTCAGTCTCAGAAGCTTTAGCCTGGTCAGGGTCCTGCTCTAAAGGGAGTGGGTCAGGCCCTTGAGTAGAGTTATAAAGGGGCTTAGTAATAAGACCAAAATTAGGGATGTAGAGTCTACAAAATCCAGCCATGCCTAGAAAAATGTAAAGTTGTTTTTTAGAGGCTGGAACAGGGATAGACAGGATTGTCCTTTTCTTCTCTGAGGTTAAGGATAGAGAGGTTGGTGTTACTTCATGGCCCAGATACTTTACAATTTAACCTCCTAGATGGACTTTATTCAAAGTGAACCTTGGTGCCCAAGAAATTAAGAGCTCCTGTGGCAGCAGCCAAAGAAGCCTCCTAGGTGGGACTACACATGAGAATATCATCCACATACAGATTTAAGCTTCTATCTGCTAGTTCCAGGTCCCTTAAATCTTTTCCCAAGGCTTGGCCAAATAAATGGGGGCTATCCTGAAAACTTTGGGGCAAGACTGTCCAAGTTAGTTGACATGGATTTGATTTCCCAGGGGGTGGCCATGCAAAGTCTGAAATAAATTGTGAGTCCTTACAAAGGGGAGGAGTCAGAGGAGGAGATAGAGGGTAGGAGGCAGGAAGGGAGAAGGGGGACCAGAGGAGAAAGAAAGGGGAATGAGGCAGGAAATGAGCAGGGAGGGGCTAGAGGAGAAGAGAAGGGGAATGAGGGAAATGAGGGAGGGGAGAAAGGGGGGAAACGGGAAGGATCAGAGAAAGCAGGAGAGGGCAGAGGAGAGATCTTTGAGGCGGATGGAGAAAGGATCAGAGGAGGGAATGGGGGCAGAGGAGGGGAAAAGAGGGGGGCTGAAGCCATGGGGGCCACAAGAAGGGGATCATCTAAGTATCGAGTTGTTTCCCATTCCCCTTTTGTGGGACGGCTCTAGCTATGAGCATCTAACAATCTTTTTCTGAGAACAGAATCCCATGAGAGCTCAATGAAGGCCATTGTGTGGGGTATTTCCATTCATTTCTCTTCTCAGCCACAGTATAAATCCAGCTGTATGAGAGTGTTGTATTGCAAAGACCCCAAAACAGGCCATGTTTCTTGGTACTTCAGGTGATACTGAGGACAAGCTGTGTTGCCAAAGAATGCAAGTTATTTCCTTTTAAGGTCTTGAGAGAAACAGAACTTTTCACAATTTTTAAAAAGATAACCCAAGGGCACATTTTTGGGAATTGAAAAGCATTGACCCCTCATGGGCATGGAGGCTGGGAGTCCTTCTGTGAAGGAGGATCCTAGAGTAAGCCTCAGGAAACCAAAAAAACAGCACCTGCACTTTTCTCAATTATTTAGGCATCCCTATGCTTCGGAGGGTGGTGTCCAAGTCTGAGACAGCCTCATAACTGTCTGACCCGAATGAAGCCCGAGAGTGTCAGGCTTAGAAAGCACCTCCAAGCCTTCCTAGGTCCTCAGGTGCTTGCAAGATTATAATAGTCTGGACAAGTCCCCACCCACCTGGAACAAAGTGAACGGTCAGGATAGCCCCCAGAGTTGCCTAAATAGTAATTGTTTCTCTTTTGCCCAGGAACCCTGAGGATCTTCCCCTCCTAATTTGATTTTTTTTTATTAAAGAGACCATCCCTTAAGTAACTACTTAAAGAAGCCTGTTCATTGAATGGGTACATCTCACTCAAAGTGAAAATGTGATAAGATCTCAACGTAAAAGGGCCAGGGTCTCACATTGTATCCTGGGCCATCTCCAACCATCCTGATGAATATCTGGCCACTGGACCCAGATGACTCAGGAGAAGAAAGTGAGGCTGGTGACCTTGCACAGCCCTCCCTCACTCAGATCAAAGTCAACGGCAAGTCATGTCATCATCTTGATGTCTCATGGTCCTCTTGAGAACAAAGAACAAACACAACAACAACCTTTGAGATGCTTAGAGAATGACTCCAACTGTAGAGCAAGAAAGGTATGGTTGTTGTCCTTCATCTTCAAAGAGTACCAAAATGATATCACCATGATAAAGTGAAATTTCATTGTGTCTGACTGTGGCTGATCAGACCAATAGGAATTTGGAATGCTCTACTGCAGGTTGGGCACAGGGAATCCATATGAATATTTGGGGTGGATATCCCAAATTTGTGCATCCTTCATTTATTTTGTGCTGTCTCAATTCTGCTTTGCTCAAAGAGCACAGCACCTTTTCTTATATGGGCATGCCATGTTGAGTGGTTGTGTGCCAGTGTCTCCCATGTTGCACAGTCAAATTCAAAGTTCTTGAGAGAGACCTTGAAAGTATCCTTGTATCATTTCTTCTGACCACTGTGCGATTGCCTGCCCCCTGCAAGTTCTCCATAAAATAGTCTTTGGCAAGCATACATTTTGCATTTGAACAACATGGCCAGCCCATTGGAGTTGCCCTCTCTGAAGCATAGTTTGAATGCTTGGCAGGGACTTCAAGCAAGGACTTCAGCGTCTGCTACCTTATTCTGCCAAGTGATCCTCAGAATCTTCCTGCGACAGTTCAAATGGAAGCGATTCAGTTTCCTGGCATGGTGCTGGTAGACTGTCCATGTTTCACAAGCATACACAATGGCTCTATAGACCTTCAGTTTGCTAGTTAGTCTAATACCTCTTCTCTCCCAAACTTTTCTTCAGAGCCTCCCAAACACTGAGCTAGCTCTGGCAATGCATGTCTCTCCTGGATCTATTTCCCATATCAGTTGTTTTTCCAATAAGATATTTCACATTATTTTCTATTTTTTCATTCTTTTCATTTTGTTTTGTCATTTCTTGGTTTCTTATAAAGCCATTAGCTTCCATATGCTCCATTCTAATTTTTAAAGAACTATTTTCTTCACTGAGCTTTTGGACCTCCTGTTCCATTTGGCCAATTCTGCTTTTTAAAGCACTTTTCTCCTCACTGGCTTTTTGGACCTTTTGCCATTTGAGTTAGTCTATTTTTAAAGTTATTTTCTTCAGCATTTTCTTGGGTCTCCTTTAGTAAGCAGTTGCCTCATTTTTCATGAGTTTTGTCAAGTGTAGGGTATACTACCTTAGGCTTCAGAGGTTTTGTGCTGCTGTTCTCTGAGATATTTCTTGGAACCTGTAAGTTCTCAGTTCCTCTCAGGTGGCTCAACTGAGGGAGAGGAGTTTACCCTTTTCCTGGCCTGTGCTCTGGTCTATGAGCAACCACGAGCACTCTTTTCTGCCCTGGAAACTGGGAGTAGGGTTCCCTCTCCACAGCCACCACCAGCTCCACCACACCAGCACCAGTACTCCTCTTCACCCCAGGACTGCCACTCAGGACTGAGACCCAGATCAGCTGCTCAAATCCCCCAGGGTCTTTAGGTAGAGGGCTCCAAAAGTGGATGCTGCTGCAGTGACTTTGAAGCTGTCTTTGGTATTTATGATTGAGAAATCTGGGTACTGAAGCTCCTACCCATGATTCTGTGCTCTGAAGCCTGCTCCAATCCTGCCCCTGCCATGTGACTCAGGCTGGGCTGCACTCCGTTCTGAGCCTGGCGTGATAGACTCTTCCTGTTGGCCTTCCAGACTGTTTTGGGCTGGAAATCTGTTTCACTCTGTCATTTTGTGGCTTCTGCCGCTCTAGAATTTGTTTAGAGTCATTTTTTACAGGTATTTTATAGACTATGGGAGGAGAGCTGGAGCAGGTGAGTCCTATTCTGCTATCTTCTCAGTTTCTTTATCTGCAAAATTGGGATGATAATGGTGCTTACCTTCAGCATTGTGGTGAGGAGAAAATGAAATGATATTTGTAAAGCAGTTTGCAAATCTTAAAGCACTATATACATGTTGTTTATTTGCAAATATAGTCATAATTGTGCAACTTTTGGCCTAGAATGAAAGCTTTTGGTTTATGTAGGCTCTATGGTATTACCCAGAGATAAAAGTCCTTCCAAAAGGAGGATAAGCTCAGAATCACTAGAGAATTGAGCTCTTTCCTTAGACCTTCACAGTCTGCATAACTCATAGTGACAGCGAAGAGCAACATTTGGGTTTGCTTCTCAAAAACATATCTCTGTTGCTAGTCCTTGTGTTGAGGTCAGGGAACCATAATGTTGAGGTTTGGGGTGCTTGGGTCCCCAAAATGCCAAAACCCCAGGTCCTGCTAGAATGAATTAGACCCAAGCCTTCTTTCAGTCAAGGTAAAACAAAGTTTATTAAAGATTCACCATATTGGGTTGACTCTTAAGAAACTTCACCATTTAGGATGCTTGTATTAGCAAGCAGGGCAGATAGAATCTGAGCTAGATTGTATCTGAGTGCCTTCATGGAGGCAAGATGGAATTTATATACAAAAAGACTGTGGAAGGGATCTGGGGATGGTCCAGTAGTCTAGGATGATGTGTGGAAGGGTTTAGGGAGGGTTTTGAGGAGGAGTCTAAGGAGGATCTTGATGGGACTGGGGTGACTAGAGGTCAGAATCAAGAGAATGGGATTTTGATGGGATCAAGGGTGGGAAACAGTGGAGGCAACAGACAATGAAGGGCTAGGGTGAGAAGCAGCCAGGGCAATCCAGACCTAATAGACAATGGAGGGCTATAGAATCAAGGATGGAAAATAGCCAAAGGCAATTGAACAAAGCAATAATAAAAGGCTACTAGATCAAGTGGTAGGATTCATGGAGAGTTCAAGGGGGTTCCCAGATTCTGTGCCCTATCACTTGGTTTTATCTTCTTCTCAGTCTAGGAATTTCTTGGTTGTATATGGTTTCCCTAGAGCACAAAATTTCTTTGGAAGGAGCTATGTGGTTTCTGGGAGCATATGACTTCTCTGGAGGGCCCATATAGCTTTGCAGGCTTTTCTCCATGAAACTGAGTCTATGAATGTCTGACTTCTCTATGTTGAACTTCTTCTCCTTTGTGTCTTTGCTCTCCTTTGTAGCCCAAGTGTATATATTCGTCACATTTAATCTTGGACTTGATGTCAATGGGGCAACCTAGGACCAGATAAATAGCTCATAGCTAATCAAGATGATACCACTGTTGCCTGAACAAAGTCTTGATAGATGGAGGTACAACAAAGACCCAGGTCAATGCCTAGAATCATGGCATTCTTGATTTGATCCAGTTGACTAACTTAATTCAGAGGAACAATCAGCTAGATTGATCTTCTTTTTCTCTCTGGAAAGACCAATCTTTTGACCAAATGGACTCGTTTTTTTGTTGTTTTTTAATTTTCTAGACACAAAATTCCAATATCTGGAGTTTCTTTGAAAGAAAAGAGAAAATGTGAGCTGCTGAAAATCAGACATACAAATAACTATCCTTCACAACTTTTCTTCATTTCATTTCTTATAAACCTTAAACATAATGAACAATATCCTAGTGATATAAGCGCATATAATAAAATAGTTTACTTAAGCTTCCTAACCACCTTATTAAATCCACCCATACTTCAACATAATTTAGGCAGTTAAAGAGCTTGATTTGTAGAAAGGAAAATCCCCCACCACTTTAACTGTAATCACTGCTAAAGAATGGGTTTAAAGGCAAAGACCCACAACACACTTATCAATCTTGAATTTGGTGTAGTCATTGATTAGGAGGAATGAATAATCTGAATAACTTCCTAGGAACAGAGATTTGGCCTTCTGCTAAATCCAAAAGCTAATCTCAAGCCCACAGAGTACTAGACATGCTAACACCATTCCCCAAAAGGACAGAATAGAGGTACACTGATAGTCTATAAACAAATACTTGTATTCTTAGTTTTAAAGGATAATTCCAAACTAAAGGAATATTATTTTATGGAGACAATATTTTAAGAGGTACAATGACAAAATGAAAAGTCTCTGAAGAACCACCAAGATAGGTAAGTCTTAAAATCACACTATATTAAGAATGATTAAAATAAGTAGGGGTGTTTGGCTTGGAGAAGGGACCATTTCAGGGAAATATGATAGTTACTTTCCAACATTTGAAGGTCTGTCAAGTAGAAGAGGAGTCAAATATAGCTCACCTCCTCTTGGAAGCCTTTCTGATCTTCCCATTTGCCAGTGCTCTACTGTTTCCTCAAATTACAATGTATATACTTATTTGTTTACATGTTGTATCTTTTCCAGCAGAATGTAAGATTCCTTGAGGGTAGGAATTGTTTATAATTTTGACTTACCCCAAGTACAATGTTTTAAATATAGTTGGTTGGTTATTGTCCTTTGTTTTCTAAGAGACCAAAATGACATCACCATAATAAAATTTCAGTATGTCCAACTATGGCTGCTCAGACCAATAGGAGCTTGGAATGCTCTACCACAGATTGGGCACAGATAGTCCATGTGAACATTTGGAGTGATTACTCCAAATTTGTGCATACTACGCTTCCTTTGTGCTGTTTTAATTCTGCTTTGTTCATAGAGCACAGCAGAGAAGGTGCTGGGGCCACACCATGCTGAGCGGTCCTGTGGCAGTGTCTCCCATGTTGCGCAATCAAATCCAAAGGTCTTGAGAGAGACCTTGAGAGTGTCCTTGTATCGCTTCTTCTGACCACCACGTCATTGCCTGCCCCATGCGAGTTCTCTATAAAATAGTCTTTTGGGCAAGCTTACATTTTGCATTCAAACAACGTGGCCAATCCATCAGAGCTATGCTCTCTGAAGCATAGTTTGAATTCTTGGCAGATTAGTGTGAGCAAGGACCTCAGCAACCAGGTAGCACAGTATATAGAGTGCTAGCCTAGAGTCAGGAAGACCTGAGTTCAAATGTGGTCTCAGATATAAGCTGTATATATAGTAAGCACTTAATAAAAGGTCTATAAGATTTAATTAGATTTATTCTGAGTAATTTAAGAAAGCAGAACTAAGACTAAGGAGTAAACGATGGTGAGGAAGGATAGGATTTTATAATATCCTTTCAAAGAAAGAATTTGGTAACAACTGGAGATATCTAAAAATGCTTTGGGCAAAGGCAATTAGGTAGCATAGTAGATAGAACACTGGCTCTGGAGTAAGGAGGACCTGAATATAAATCCAGCCTTAGACACTTACTACTGACTCTAGACAAGTAACTTAACCCTGATTGCCTCCAAAAAAACCAGAAATGATACCTGTAGACTCTGGAATTAGTGAGTTTCCTGCTACTGGAATTGTTCAAATGGAGGTAGTTAGAAATTCCTCTGTTGTGTGAGAGGTTGAAGCAGATAACTTTTAAGGTCTTTTCTAATTTTTAGATTAAAAAAATTTTCTATGCTTATTTTCCCTTACTAGTATGCTATCCTAAAAAAAAGTTTTATTTCTACTCTCCTAAAAAAATAATCACTCCTAAAGACTCCCTTCTCCCCAAAAGCACAATACCTCAAAATAAATGTTGTTAGGAAAAAACATGCCAAACATGGACCAGGTCTGAAAATGTATGCCCCATACTGTCATCTCTCTGTCAAGAAAGAGGAGACTTGCTTCAACATCTGGAATCCGACTTGTTCCTTACATAATCTAGCCTCTCTATGTGGCTTTCTTTTATACTATTGTGGTTATTGAGTAGATTTTTGTATAAATTCTTCCTGCTTTGCATCAATAATAAAAGTCTTCTTAAGTGTCACTGAATCCTTCATCTTTATCATTTCTCACAATAATATTGCATTATAGCTGTACACCACAATTTATTCAGCCATTCCCTAATTAATGGTGCCCACTTTATCTCCAGGATCATGTGTGTGTGTGTGTGTGTGTGTGTGTGTGTGTGTGTGTTTCATCTATAAATACATCCCATGAATCATAAGAGAAAGGCCTTCACCCTATCCCCTTCTGTTGCATCACATAGGCTCTGGTGTATGGTTGGCCCATCATCCCCTATAAGATGGGGGTGGGGGTGCTGTGCCAAAATGATTATCAATTTAGTCAAGAATTGCTTCCCGGGGGCGGAGCCAAGATGGCGGAGTAGAAAGACTCACATTTGCTAGCTCCGAATCCACAGCCCATAGATTTCCTGTAAAAAGAATTCCTGACAAATTCTGGAACAGTGGAAGCCATGCAGCAACACAGTGAAGGAGATTTCCGTTGCAGAGAGCCCTGAAAAACCCACCGCAAAGGTACCCCAGACGGGAGCGGAGTCCTGTCCTGCCGAGCACTCCCCTCCCCCGCCCCGGCCATGTGGCACTGAGAGGAGCCAGCAGACACAAGCAGGCATCAGGGACCTGAATCTCCGGTGGCCGCGAAGGTCCCTCCACCCACAGACGCACAGGTCAGTGAGAGAGACGGGCTGAGAGGGGAGCGGGGTATCTCTGGGACTCGGACCCCCTAGGGAGGCAGGGCGGCCAGAGGCAGAGGCAGCTCAGCCAGAGACTCCCAGAGCTGGCTGGAGCTCCACCCCAGCTCCACTACAAAGGATCTCTGTATAAATCCCCTGAGGGAACTGAGCCTGAGAGGCGGCCCTGCCCCCACCTGAGAACCAGCAGATAAGCCCCCATTGAAGAGCAGTCAAACCTGCTACCAAAAGCCCTGAGGCTGGGGAGCAGCATTTGAATCTCAGACCCCAAGCACTAGCGGGGCTGATCTGGGCCTGGGGTGGAGAGGACTCTCAGAAATTAAGTAACTGGCTAGGAAAATGCCCAGAAAAGGGAAAAAAACTAAGACCATAGATGGTTATTTTCTTGAGAAAATCATTCCTCCATTTGTCTCTGACGATGAAGAGGTCTGCTTACCATCAGGTAAAGACATAGGAG
>JAQQSK010014496.1:0-11103 GCA_028658325.1 Potorous gilbertii | reverse complement strand
AGGTATTGACCCGTTTTTCACGCTTTTCTTGCATCTCTCTCATTTCTTTTCCCAGTTTTTCCTCCACCTGTCTGACTTGATTTTCAAAATCCTTTTTGAGCTCCTCCATGGCCTGAGCCAATGGGGTATCTCTTTCAGATATTTGGGATACAGAGGCTTCGACTCCCATGTCTTTACCTGATGGTAAGCAGACCTCCTCATCGTCAGAGACAAATGGAGGAATTTTCTTCTCAAGGAAATAACCATCTATGGTCTTAGTTTTTTTCCCTTTTCTGGGCATTTTCCCAGCCAGTTTCTTGATTTCTGAGAGTCCTCTCCACCCCCTGGCCTTGATCTGCCCAGCTAGTGCTTGGGGTCTGAGTTTCAAATCCTGCTCCCCAGCCTCAGGGCTTTTGGGGGCGGGCTTGACTGCTCTTCAATGGGGGCTTATCTGCTGGTTCTCAGGTGGGGGCAGGGCTGCCTCTCAGGCTCAGTTCCCTCAGGGGGTTTTTACAGAGATCCTTTGTAGTGGAGCTGGGGTGGAGCTCCAACCCTCTCTGGGAGTCTCTGGCTGAGCTGCCTCTGCCTCTGGCCGAGCTGCCTCTGCCTCTGCCGCAGCCACCGCCTCCCGAGGGGTTCCGAGTCCCGGAGATCCCCCGATCCCTTCTCAGCCTGTCTCTCTCACTGACCTGTGCGTCTGTGGGTGGAGGGACTTTTGAGGCCTCCGGAGATTCAGGTCCCTGACGCCTGCTGGGCTCTGCATCGCTCCTCTCAGTGCCGCGTGGCCGGGGCGGGGGAGGGGAGCGCTCATCAGCACAGGACTCCGCTCCCGTCTGGGGTACCTTTGCGGTCATTTTTCAGGGCTCTCTGCAACGGAAATCTCCTTCACTGTGTTTCTGCGTGGCTTCCACTGTTCCAGAATTTGTCAGGAGTTCTTTTTACAGGGAATCTATGGGCTGTGGGTTCGGAGCTAGCAAATGTGAGTCTTTCTACTCCGCCATCTTGGCTCCGCCCCGAGCATTTTTTTCTTAAAAAATACGATTCTACCAGTATGCTTTATCAAAGATATATTTGACAATAGTCAAATGATTTTAACCAACCTCTGTATTCCCCTTCTTAAAATGATTACTAAATGGTGAATAAAACTTCCAGTTTTCATGTTTCAAGGCAATACTGTTTTTCTCATCTTTGTGTTATCGTCTGATCTATAGTCTATAGTAATGATGGCCCCACTACCACTCCAACTACCCTATCACTATTACTTTAGCTATTCTTTATATAGTGCTTTATCCACTTTATATAGTAATTCAAGGTTTGCAAAACACTTTTTAAGTATTATCAGATTTGATCAAATTATACCTTTGATAGGCTAGAAATAAATTTATCAAGAGAAAATGTATCTATTTATTTCAATTACATTTTCATCCTTATTTCCAAAGATGGTAAATACAGTGAATGATATCTGTCTATGGCTTTGTTCTTTTAAGTCCAACTTACTATTATGAATTAATGAATTATTTTGTTCAGCTCTGCAATATGCATGTCTATATGCATGCATATGTATACATGTGCATATATACATGTGTGTATATATAGATACATGCATATACACATGTGTATACATACATTCACATATGTGCCTTAATATGCCCCAGAGAATATGATAATTACTGTTAATATACCCACTCTTGCATCATACACACATGTTGGCATACATGCATATATGCACACATATAAACATACAAGCATACATTTGTATGGGTGTGTAGATATCTATATCTATTATTTTTTCCAAGAAAAATAATCTCTAGCCTCAAGGAGTTTATATTCTGATATCTGAAGATCCAAATAAAGAAGTCATTATGAAGAAAGGGAATTTTATTCTAGGAAGATGTAAAGGGTAGGAGGAGTATGTCAAGAAGATGGTTGAATGACTTAATGGCATGTGAAATTAAATCTGGTTTTAGGATTAGGACAAGATGAAGATATTGTGGACAAATCTGTAGCCACTCAGTACTACTCAACTGGGTTGATCTCTAGGGTTGGAGCTAAAAGATGAGAGGAAGTCAGGTGTGATTTTGAAAGACTAGTGTGGGGATAGAGTTTGCAGCTCCAGAAAATAAGGTGCTGGTGCAAGGGGTGAGGAATAAAACAATGATACTAGGTGAGATGAAACTTCATTGTATAAACATCACATACTTTTCTTATACACCTTCAGACTATTTTACTGCTATGCTTATATGCTATCAATTTTTTTCTTTTTTACTATATAGCAAACATCATCAAGGGTGAGAGGTGCTCTCACATAACACTTTAAATTATGAAGACATTTCATCTCAAGCTAGAAATAACTTCAGAGGTCATCTACTATAGCCCAAATTCTTTACTATGTTTTGAGGTCCAGGGTTCTAAAGTGTTTTATCTATGGTCACAAATCTAGTGTCAGAAGTGGGTTTGAATGACAAAGACACTTCAATGAATACATTCCATTCCAAAGATCCCCACTGTGAATATCCCCAGTCACCTCAAATTCCAAAAAAAAAAAAAGAGATCCTCTTCCAGGCTCTCTTCACTGACTAAAATAAATCATGGTTTATTATCAATATATAAGCTGCTATAGGTATTCTAACTTCTTAGATAAAAGAAATAGGGGTAGAATAACTTCAGGGAATAGTAAATATAATCTTCATACTGGTTATTATGACCTTGAAAAAGATGAAGAATCAGTCACAGAGCAAAGGAAGGATCAACACCAATAACTGTAAAAATAAACTAGTATCATTTTATAGGGATGATTTTATTTACATTAAACAAATAGAAATAATTAACAAGATGGAGTGTTCAATACATTAAAACAAATGTTTTACAACAAAATTAATATAATCAAAATAAATTGAAAAACATACTGGGAAAAATCATTTCCCCCTGTAATGAATACAGACTTACTTTGAAATATATTAGGAACTGTTAAATTTTTGAAGATTCTTGGTCTTAAATGAATTTCCAAAGAATTTACAGATAGTTTTCAAAGAGAAAGACTAAAAGTTAACAAATCATTAGAAAAAAATCAAGCTCACTGACAATCACAAAAATGCAAATTAAAGCAACTTTGAGACACCACATGATAACTACAAAGTTACTAAAATTAACTAAAAACGATGAAATGCATGGATGGAAGAGAAAAATAGAGCTTTGGAATACATTTAGGTGTAAATTCATTCATATCTGATGGGATAGTGAACCACTATATTCTCTTTTTTTTGAACAAGCTTTATACGACTTTATTTATTTTCAGTTTTCAAAATTCATTTCCACAAAATTTTGAATTTTAAATTTTCCTCCCATCTCCCCCTTACCCATACTCCAGGACAATTTTTATTCTAACTGCCCTTTTGTCCAATCTTCTCTCTCTTCTCTCACACACCTCCAACCCCTTCCCTTCTATTTTCCTGTGGTGTAAGATAGATTTCTATACCACTTTGCTTATATAACTTATTTTCTAGTTTCATGTACAAACAACATCTAACATTCATTTTCAAAGCTTTGAATTACACATTCTCTTCCTTCCCTCCTCCCCATCCACCCTCACTGAGAAGGCAAGCAATTCAGCAAAATTTACACATGTATGGCTATACAAAATACCTTCTTAACAATGATGTTCTGAAAGACTAAATTTATTTCCCTCTATCCTGCCCCACCTTCCATTTATTCAGTTCTCTCATTTGATCTCTCCCTCTACCAGCGTGTTTGCTTCTGATTATCCCTTCCCTCAATCTGCCTTCACTTCTATCATCCTCCTTCTTTTATCAACTTACCCCCTGCTTTCCTATAGGGTAAGGTAAACTTCCATAACCAATTGAGTTCATATGCTATTCCCTCCTGAAGCCAAATCTGATGATCACTTATTCCATCTCACCTTTCCCTTCTTTTCTCCATTGTAAAAGTTTTTCTTAACTCTTTTATGTGAGATGATTTACTACATTCTATTTCTCCCTTTCTCTTTCTCCTAGTACATTCCTCTCAACTCTAAATTTTCTTCTTTAAATATTGTCCCTTCATATTCCAATTACCCTGTGCCCTCTGTCTCTGTCATAGACATGGACACACACACACACACATGCACACACACATACACACACACATATACATATTCCCTTCAACTGTCCTAATACTGAGAAAGGTCTCATGAGTTATAAATAAGATCTTTTCGTGTAGGAGTATAAACACTTCCACATTAATAAATCCTTTATGATTTCTTATTCCTGTTTACCTTTTCATTCTTCTTTTGATTCTTGCATTTTGAAGTCAAATTCTCTCTTCAGCTTTGGTCTTTCCAACAAGAATGTTTAGAACTCCTCTATTCCACTGAAGTTCCATTTTTCCATTGAATTATTTTAGTATAATAAAAATATTCTATATTATCATTTTGCTACGTAGGTGATTTTTGGTTTTAATCCTAGCTCCTTTGATCTGTGGAATATCGCATTCTAAGCCCTCTGATCCCTAATTGTAAAAGCTGCTAAATCCTGTGTTATCCTGAGTGTGTTTCCACAATATTGAATTGTTTTTTAATTTTCTGTCTGCTTGTAATATTTTCTCCTTGACCTGGGAATTCTGAAATTTGCCTACGGTATTCCTGGGAGTTTTCCTTTGGGGATCTCTTTCAGGAGGTGATTGGCGAATTCTTTCCATTTTTATTTTACCTTCCAGTTCTAGAATATCAGGACAATTTTCCTTGGTAACTGTTTGAAAGGTGATGTCTAGGCTCTTTTTTTGATCATGAATTTCATGTCATCCAGTAGTTTTTAAGCTATCTCTCTATATAGGTCAATTGTTTTTCCTGGTGATATGCTTCATGTTATCTTCTATTTTTTCATTCTTCTTGCTTTGTTTTTAAATTTCTTGATTTCTCATAAAGTCATTAGCTTCCTTTTGCTCCATTCTAATTTTTAAAGAAACATTTTCTTTAGTGAGCTTTTGGACTTCTTTTTCCACTTGACCACTTCTGCTTTTTAAGGCATCTTCTCCTCATTAGATTTTTAGACTTCTTTTGCTATTTGAATTGATCTAATTTTAAATGTGTTATTTTCTTCAGTATGTTTTTGGGTTTCCTTTAGCAAGCTGCTTACCCATTTTGCGTGATTGTCTTGCATCAATCTCATTTCTCTTCCCAATTTTTCCTCTATTTCTCTTACTTGCTTTTCAAAATCTGTTTTAAGCTCTTCCATGAACTGAAATAAATTCATATTTTCATTAGACTTTTTGGTTGCAGGAGTTTTGGCTTTGTTGCCTTCTTCTGGATTTATATTTTGATCTTCTTCATCACCAATGATGTAAGAAAACACTTCTTAACAGAGAAAAGAAGAATCTGTAGTCTCTTTCTTTTCCCCCTGTTTGCTCATTTTCCCAGCCAATTACTTGATTTTGAACTTTGTTAAGTACAACATTCCAGAAGTAGCCATTGCCTAAGCAGTGGTGGCAGTCACCCTATGGCTGGGGCAGGGACCAGGGCCAATGCTGGGGTTGGGACTAGGGCCAGATCATGCTCCCCTCTGAGTCAGGTGAGAGAGCCTTACCCCTGAAATTTGAAGCTGTTTTTGCATTTGTGGGTGAAGTCTGGAATCCACGGCAGTCATCAGCAATTCAGTTCCCTAAGACATGCTCCCACTCAGGATGTAACAAACTGTGCTCTGCTCCCAGCTTGGTGCAACAGACCCTTCCTCTTAACCTTCCAGACTGTCTTAGGCTGGAAAATTGCTTCAGTCTTCCGTTTTGTGGCTTCTACTGCTCTAAAATTTGTTGAGTCATTTTTATAGCGTTTTTGAGGGGGTGGCAGGGAGAGCTAGAGCAAATCTCGTCTTCTGCTGTGTCATCGTGGCCCACCTTTCCAATATGCTCACTTTAAAAAGCAATCTGGTATTATGTAGTAAAAGTTAAAAAAATCATGATACCTGATTTTCCCATAATTCCATTGTTGGGAATTAACTATGACTATAGTGAAATCAATAATGACACAAAAGTGCTTTCTGTATAAGTTTGTGACAGTAGCAATATTTATCATCTCAAAAAATTTAAGGGAATGTATACATCTGACTTAGCAAAGCATTTATTTCACATTCATGTGAAAAAACATAAAAATATAAATAAGATCTTTAAATATGATGATTTTTTATAATTATAAAACCTTTATAAAATGAGGAAAAATGTAAAAAAGCAGAACTACAAAATCTTACATATTAGATATGCCCATATAAAAGAGAAAACAAATGGGTATCAGCATACAAAGAAACATGGAAAATTAGAGGAAATGACCAACAATTTGTGATGTTTGAGTTAAAATACTCCATTTAATGTAAATCATAGCATTTCAAGTATCATTGTGTTTATCATTAATTTTTTACAATAAGTCACCTTATGAAGTATTAAATTCAACGATTTACTTCTCATTTTAGTATTTTGCACATAGGAGACACTCAATGAATATTTTAGTTGATATAAATTATATCAATTTCCTTTGTCAAACACAACTATCCTTGAAAGTTGAGTGATATGGTACCATGCTGAAGGTCACTTACTCTCTTAATCTGACAATCCCTTGATTACAAAGACAAAATTCTCTCTAATAATTTGTTTACTCTTGCGCATTTCCCTGTTTCCCAAGTGTGCATCATCTGTGCTCTTGAATAGGTAGGGGGGGCAGTGTCTAGAACTCCAAAGAATATCTGATCTCATGTCTAGTCTTAGACACTTAATAGCTATGTGACTGGGTAAGTCCCTACCTTGCAGACTTGTTTTGAGGGTAAAATGATATAAGATTTGTCAGGAGTTTAGCACAGTACCTAGCATATGGTGGATAATCTATAAATGCTATTCTGTTTCTGTTTCAATGCATGACTTCAATAGCTTTAGAATTAGAATATTTAAAAAACTCATAATTAAATAAAAGGAGTGATTATTGGTTTTGTATGAAAAGAAAAAATATATCATTTAACCTTTTATAAAATACAATAGAAATCTGGACTATGATACCAAGTGCAAAATGGCTATGGATATTTAATCACTCACTGTGTAGTTAGGTTAATAATCCTTATGCCTGTTTTCTTACCTTTAAAATTGAAGTTGTGTTTTTCTGCAAAATTGAAATCCTTAGATAAAGGTTACTAAATGCAGTAAAGTACATTTTTAATCATCCTTGTTAATAGATTTTCATTGGTGACATGGATTCACCAAAAATAATTATTTTAGCTCTGGGATATATTATAAGGCCTTTTTTTTAAAAAAAAAAACAAAGGAGATACATATTTCTACTTTTTGCTTCATTTTGCTGTATTATTTGCTGTATTTTGTCATCCCCAAGTCATATGCCAAATCATGGTCATAGGAAGGATGCATGGAAATATTTTGTAAATAGAAATAATATATAATTTTTAAGAATTAATTGGGACAGTGTGAATTTTAGTGACTTGCTCAAGGTCAAACAAACATTTTGTGCCTCTATCATGCTTATTTTGAGGTCATTCTACTCTTTCCTAAGGAATTATATATTTGTGTTAAAGTATGCAAAAGTACGTACATACAGACATGTATGTGTAAATATATACTTCACTAGATTACAAATTTTACAATTTACAAAATTTACAATTTACAAGATTACAAATCTGGCCTACTGAAGGGATTAATTTGCTGAATCATTCATATAGTTGGAAGTTGATTAGAATCAAAGCAATCACTGCAACTTTCTATTACATAAGAGTAGCTTGAAAATTTAAAATAATTTGGATAGAGTTATACATCTGATACAATGAAATCCAAAAAGAGATATGTCTGAGTAATGATGACAGAGGGAAGTTCTAAAAAGGGTAACTCTCTCTCCTTGATCGATGTTTCAAAAGTTACATTCAGAAAGGTACATGCAATATTGAAACAAATAGAGATAGATTCTATGTTTCTGGGGTAAACTATGACTCCATGAATGCCTACAAAAATGAAGGAGTATGAGGAAAAAAAGGTCTAGTGTGAAGAAAAGTTTGTTGAAGTGATCATTAGGCTGAAGAGATCACAGCACAAGAGACAGGAAAACCTTGATTAATACATTGGAGGGGAAAGCTTGAGATGTATGGAGCTAAGAAAAGTTTGATTAGTATTAGAGAAAGTGGTTGGTTTTCCCTAAGAAATGGCATCTGTTATTTGAGGAGTGAAGGACAGTACTTTCTGTAGCAGTAGTGACTCACCAGCCTCTCACAAGCTCTTTTCTGCCCTGGACTACACTGTTATTTTGCCATAACTCATTGAATCAACAGTAAAGTTTTTTTTTTCCACCCTGCTGAGAATATGGCAAACCTAGAAGAGAACCAAAACCTCATATGACATCTAACATGTCTCATCATTCTCCTTAAAGTCCCAGTCAAGGACCTAAATATTGTCATTATTGCCTCTAACTCCTTTTGGCTTTTTTACTTTAACCACCAATCCTCCCAGAACCTAACACATAGCTTCCTCTGATGTAAAAATAATAGCTACTCTTGACCGTAGCATGGCATATAAGACCTGGAAAGTCATCTCAAATATTTGAATATGAAACAATGAATAGCAATGTTATTTGTAATACATCTTAAGAAGATCTTCAAACTATTTTAAGGGAGAAAAATAAATTCAATGTCATTACTTGGAATTATTCTGGTTTTGTGATACTATATATAAGAAAGAAAAGGTTGTAACCTCAAGAAATAAGAAGGAATTTCTAGTAATAAAATCCAGGAGTTTCCTAGTAGAAGAAAATGTTTAAGTTATGGAGGATGAGGGCAAGTGTCCTCTGCAATCATATTTTATAGTGACTTATACATACATAATGCTTTAGAAGGTTAAAATGTTTTTAATCACCATCTTGTGAGGTAAATGTCTTTATTAATACCTTCGTATCCTAGATTAAATAACTGAGATGGCTATAACTAGTGAGTGTCAGAAATGTGACTGAATCCAAGGGTTTTCTTAATTCTAAGTTCAGTGCTTTTTCCAAAGCACATTTCCTCTCTGGTCCTTTATTTGCACCTGTCCTTGCTCCTAATTCCTAGATTTCTTAAAATCTTAACTATATAATTAATCCTTTCTGAGGAAGACACATAAACTTACCTTTTTTTTCCTCTCTGTTACCATGACAGGAAAGTGTTTATAAAAGCAGCAACACCTTTGTTGCTAAGATGTTGTTTCTACAAAATTTAACTCATGTCAGTTGGAAAAGGGACCGAAAGGGCAAGAAAAGATGGAATTCTTTCTTAAAACTTATTTTTTTTATAAATTTATTTAACTTTTTACATTCATTTTCACAAAATTTTAGGTTCCAAAATATTCTCCTCATTTGGCCCCTCCCCACACCGCAGTACACTGAGCATTCTAATTTCCCCTATAACCACTCTGCCCTCTCTTCTATCATCCCTCCCTTCTCTTGTCCCCACCTTCTCTTTTGTCCTGTAGTAGATAACTTAGTATTCCCCATTACGTGTATTTCTTATTTCCTAGTAGCAAGAACAATACTCGACAGTTGTTCCTAAAACTTTTAGTTCCAACTTCTCCCCATCCCTCCCTCCCCATCCATTCCCTTTGGGAAGGCGGGCAATTCAATATAGGCTATATCTGTGTAGCTTTGCAAATGACTTCCATAGTAGTTGTGTTGTGTAAGACTAGCTATATTTCCCTCCATCCTACCCTGCAACTCATTGTTGCTATTCTCTCTTTTGACCCTGTCCCTCCCTGAGTGTTGACTTCAGATTGCTCCCTCCTCCCATTGCCCTCCCTTCCATCATTCCCCCCACCCTGATTATTTCCTTCTCCCTATTTTCCTGTATTGTAAGATAGTTTTTCATACCAAAATGAGTGTGCATTTTATTCCTTC
The DNA here is from genome assembly GCA_028658325.1 of Potorous gilbertii. Classification (NCBI taxonomy): domain Eukaryota; kingdom Metazoa; phylum Chordata; class Mammalia; order Diprotodontia; family Potoroidae; genus Potorous; species Potorous gilbertii. Next base: position 1,235 of record JAQQSK010014496.1, on the reverse strand, counting down.
CTTTAGTCGAATGTGATGAGAGTAAACTTCATGGTTTTTTTTTGTTTTTTTTCTCAGCTCTCCTCTTTTTCCCTCCACTAAAATGTCTCCTGGTTGCCTCTTCTATGAGAGATAATTTACCCCATTCCATTTCACCCTCTCTCCTCCCACTATATTTCTCTCTCACCGTTTACCTTGATTCCTTTTAAGGTATGATCCCATCCTATTCAATTCACTTTGTGCTCTCTGTCTCTGTGTGTGCATACATGTGTGTATGTGTGTGTGCATGAATGCGTGTACATATGTGTGTGTGAGTGTGTGGGTGTATGCGTGTGTGTAATCCCACCAACTACCCAGATACTGAAAAATTTCAGGAGTTACAAATACTGTCTTTCCATATAGGAATGTAAACAGTTAAATTTTGGTAAGTCCCTTATGACTTCTCTTTGCTGTTTACTTTTTCTTGCTCCTTCCCATTCTTGTGTTTGAAAGTTAAATTTTCTTTTCAGCTCTGGTCTTTTCATCAAGAATGCTTGAACGTCCCCTATTTCATTGAAAGACCAGTTTTTCCCCTGAAGTATTATACTCAGTTTTGCTGGGTAGGTGATTCTTGGTTTTAGACCTAGATCCTTTGACTTCTGGAATATCCTATTAAACGCCATTTGATTCCTTAGTGTAGAAGCTTCTAAATCTTGTGTTATCTTGATTGTATTTCCACAATACTGGAATTTTTCCTTTCTACTTGCTTGCAATATTTCCTCCTTGACCTAGAACTCTGGAATTTGGCCACAATGTTCCTAGGAGTTTCTCTTTTTGGATCTCTTTCAGGCGATGATCTGTGTATTCCTTGAATACTTATTTTGCCCTCTGGTTCTAGAATATCAGGGCAGTTTTCCTTGATAATTTCATGAAGGATGATGTCTAGGCTCTTCTTTTGATCATAGCTTTCATGTAGTCCCATAATTTTTAAATTGTCTCTCCTGAATCCATTTTCCAGGTCAGTTGTTTTTCCAATGAGATATTTCACATTCCTTTCCATTTTGTCATTCTTTTGGTTTTGTTTTGTGATTTCCTGGTTTCTCAGAAAGTCATTAGCCTCCATCTGTTCCATTCTAATTTTGGGAGAACTATTTTCTTCAGTGAGCTTTTGAACCTATTTTCCCACTTGACTAATTCTGCTTTTGAATGCCTTCTTCTCCTCATTGGCTTTTTGAACCTCTTTTGCCAATTGAGTTGGCCTATTTTTTAAGGTGTTA
>JAQQSK010014495.1:0-11103 GCA_028658325.1 Potorous gilbertii | reverse complement strand
GCACTAGTTGCTGACACAACAAGTTGCCAAAAATAATCAATAGATTCAACTACATTTCATTCCATAAACATTTATTACCTGTCTAATATACGCAGTAAAATTCACATTTCTATGTCTTTCTTAAGATTTTCACATTATACCCTTCCTTTGTACTACAAAGTATAAATGCCATTATCCCCATTGAGAATACAAGATACTGTGATGTAGTGAGGATAAGTAATTTATCTAGAGTCAAATACTGTTCAAGTGTGAGTGCCTGGATATGAACTTAGGTCTCCTAACTCCCAATCAATATGTCTCTACAACAGAGATATAAAAAAAAAATTCCAGATTAAAATGTAGCTGGGAAATAGTCAACAAAATAAATACATATGCAATAGAACGTAGTAATGGTAATTACTAATATTTATACTACTACTCATAAATAATTGCTCATAAAGTTTCTAAGTCAGTATATAGGAAAGGATTCTTAGTCATACTTTAGCGGGCCCTGTTTCTATTGGAGTTTTACACCACTGCCCTATGTAAAGTGTTGTATTAGGAATTTGTATAGCAGGAGGGGGGAATTTGTCTACAAGGAGTTTATAATCTAATTAGAAAATTTTAAAAGATACACAAATAAACACGATAGAGGGCAAAGTGTAACAAAAGGAAAAGTGGCCGAGGAACATTTGAGGAGAGACCATATTTCATCTGGAAAAAATCAAGGAAGGCTTCATAGAAGAGTAGGATCTTGAAAGAAAGAATTTTCAAAGCCATTTTCATTCCATAAACACTTATACAATGGCAAATACTATATCAGGGGAAGACATTCAGATGGGAATGCATTCCAGTCATAGGTAAGTTTAGCATAGAGTCAAGCTTAACAATTTTATGGAAATAAGATCATGGATTAAATACTCAAAGAGACCTTAGAAGGCTTCTAGTCCAAATCTTTCATTGTATAGATGAGAAAACTGAAGTCTTGCAATGTGAAATAATTTGCCTAAGGTTCCATGGAAAGCAGAGGTAAAGCTAATATTCAAACCCAGGTTTTTTTATTCTGAACTAGGGATTTTTTAAAAAAAATTTTACTAACTGTATTTTAGCAGAGGGCAGCTGGGTGGCATAGTGGAAAGAGAACTGAGCTTGGAGTCAGGAAGACCTAAATTTAAACCTGACTCAGTCACGTATTAACTGGGAGACCCAGAGGAAGTCACTTGACCATTTTTGGCTCAGTTTTCTGATCTGTGAAATGAAGTGGAGAAGGAAATGGCAAACCACCCCAGAATCTTTGCCAAGAAAACCTTAAATGGCATCATGAACAGTTGGATATGACTGAACAACAACAAATTTTATATAATTGATTTCCTTTGTAAATCAACTTATTTTATTTTGAACATTTAAAAGTTTCACCAAAGTATCAAAAGGAATTCCTTCTCCCCCCGCCACCTCCCTGCCACATACCACTAAGAACACTTGCTCTAACTTCAGTGTTCTGCACACTGGACAGCACTGTCTCTCGGTTCAGGATGAGGTCAGGAAGCTAGTGCTCCATTTGGGCTTTGACTGCTTTATGTCAATGGGCTAGAGAAGGGAGGTTCCTATTTGCTCAAGTTCTTAACCTTCTTAACCTTCAATTTATTCTTGACTCTTTCTCTCATATGCCCCATATATGATAATAAACGAAATAAACAAATTCTGTTTTTGTTGCACAACACTTCTCCCCTTCTCTCCATTCACATGACAACTTACTTAGGTCAGTTTCTCTCCTTTATTCTAGGCTTCTGTGCCAGCTTCCTAAATAGCCTTTGTGATTCCAGTATTTCTTCATTTTGATGTACCTTCTACACAGCTGCCAAATTATTGTTCCTTAAATATAGACCTGACCATGTTACTAACCTGCTCTAGAATTTCAATGGTTTCCTTATGCTCCAGGATAAAATCCTAATCTTCCATTCTGTCATTTAGTTCCCTGTAGAATCTGACTCGCATCTATTTTTCCATATTTATTTCCTATTATTCTCTTTCACTTCTCCATGTTTAGCTAAATTGACTTGTAGTTGTTTTGTCAACTCAGAATTTTACATTTCTCATCTCTGTGCTTTCATGCAGGCTAACTCTTACAATGAAAATGTTGTTCCCCTTGACCTCAGCCTTGTAGAATGCCTAGCTTCCTTCAAAGCTCAGCTAAATGTCTTAGCACCTTGGGGAAATCTTTCCTAATCTTTCATTGACACTCTACACACACACACACACACACACACACACACACACACACACACACCAAGGTGCTTTTCCTGAAATTACCCTGTATTATTTATCTTTGTACATGTGCAGTACATACATTCTTTGTATTTTTCAAGCAGAGTACAAACTGCTTGAAGTTTATTTTAAACATAGATTTAGAGCTAGAAGGAATGCTGGAAATCATCAAGTTCAACTCTCTCATTTTACAAATGAAGAACTTGACTTATAAGTGACTTATCCAGGTTCACATATCTTGTAGGTGTCTTAGGCAGGAACTGAACATGAGCAGTCCTGCCAAGTTCTCAACCTCTTGTGCCACTTGAATATTATATATTTGTTTATCCAGTCCCTAGGATAATACCTTGCACCGCAGAAGGTGTTGTTTAATAAATATTTGTTGGATTAGGTTCAAACTTGGGGAAATGCCACCCAATTTGTAGCTCTGGCATACAATACTTGTCTGACCTTAGGCGAATCACTTTCTTTATTTGAGCTCTGGTTTCCTGATTTTCAAAATTAAGGGGTTGGCTACATAATACCTAAGGTCCTTTCCATTTCACTGTCCTGTTCACAAGCTTCCTTACCCTTTCATGCATGAGCCCAAGTTAATCTGTAAAAGACATCAGGAACCAAAACCACTGATAAGTTCATATTTCCTTTTCCCTTTAGGTTGCTCACCTGATCTCTGACATTTTTTTTTCTCATTAGTTACTACTGCTCAGTCCATTGATTTTTGGAAAAGATGGATTGATGTTGGCTCTGCTGGCCAGACTTCTTCATCTGGTGATATGTCTCTCTGTATGTATAGCATCAAAAAAGCATTACATGTGGTGGGTAATAAATGATATTTCACTTGATCCATACTTCATATTACTCTCTTGGTTGGCTTAAGAAGCTAAAATATTGTACCATGGGTGCTTTCTGAAAACATTCAGGAGGCTTACAAGAGTATAATATTTAGTTATGAGAGGTATCTGTAGGAAGTCAGGAAGTTCAATGGTATTTCTCATGAAGCTCTCCAAGGGCCCAAGAAAATCACAAAATCCAATAGATGGTTGTGTAACATGGTGGAAAAGCACTGGGTAGGATTCTCAAGACCTGGATTCAAGGTTCTTGAGGGGGTCATTGCCATTCTTTGAGCATCATTTGCCATCTACATAAATGGGGGATGACTAGATGGCTTGTCACATCAATTCTAGCTTTAACATCTTTATGCAATTCTAAATTACCCAGTAAAATTAACCACCTTTGTCCCTTGTGAAAGAAGAGAGAATTTGTTGCCTGTTGACATGAATTGAAATCTCAGCTCTGTTACTTACTACCTGTGCAGATGGTGGTCTCAATTTCTTCATCTGTGAAGTAGGACTAAATGACCTTTAAGCTCCCTCCCACATTTGTATTTATGAACCTATGATCTCAATTTGACCCTAAAAGCAATAATTTTTTATAAAAGCTCCCATTTACACGTCACCAGAAGGCTTGAAAAATGCTTTCTGCAACATCACTGTGTATGTAATTCACCCGCCTTATAAATATTGTCACTCCCATTTCAAAAAGGGGGTAACTAAGACTAAGGGATGTTAAGACAGAAGCTAGAAAGTGGTGATATAATGATTCCGAATCACGTCTTTTGATTACGTTAATGACATTTTGACAGTAATAGGTGACTCTCAGTTTTATGGATTCATGCCTTTTCATTTCCAGTTCTTTTAAATAACGATATTAAATTCATACATCATAGAATTATAAAGTGTCAGAGCTGTATGGGATCTTAGGTATCTGTTGTGCTCTCTCCCAGGGGTATCAAACACAAGACCAACAGGCTATAGGTAGCCTACAGCACTTCTGATGCAGTCTGAACCAGATTAAAGTGTAATTCCTCTCTGATTTTAATGTGCTCGTGTATTAATTATATTTAATAATATATTGATATACTTTATTTACATATAAATAAATATATATGAAGCATATATATATATATAATTAATTATGTATACATGTGTCTATACATGTACGTACACACAAATTTCTACATCTATACAGTCAATATGTGGGCCCACAGGGATCCTTATGTCCCATTTAGTGGCCCCTGTTCAGTTCTGTGGCTCAGAACACTTCAGTTTATGAATAAGAAAATGGATGCTAAGAGCAGTGAAGAGATACTCCAGGCACAACATATTAGTGGCAGAGCTGAGTGGGCTTAGAACCTAAATACACTCACTCCATGCAAAGTTTTTTCTATTCCTTGACCAAAAGACTCTTCCCATTCTAGTCCATCCTCCAAGTAGGTGTCAAAATGATCTTCCTAAAATTCAGGGACAATCATGTCAGCCAGTCTTATTTAATAAACTCCATTGTCTCCCTCTGACCTCTGGGATGAAATAAAATCCTCTTTTGAAGTTCAAAGCTCTTTATGAGCTAGCATCCCTCTCTGTTTACCTTTCCAGTCTTCTTACACCTTATCCCTTCATCTCCTACATACATTGTGATTGAGTGATGCTGGCCTTCTTGATGTTGCTTCTACAAGGTAATCCATCTGTTGACTCCAGACATTTTCTCTGCTTGTTCTCCACAACTGCAGTGCTTTTCTTCCTTGTCTGCACCTCCTTGCTTCACTGGCTTTCCTCAAGTCCCAACTAAAATCTTTTACAGGAAACCTCTCCTGATCCTTCATAATTCTAGTGCCTTCCTGCATTTGGTCATTTCCAATTTTTCCTGAATATAGCTTGTTTGTATGTAAACATTTGCTTATTGTCTTCTCCATAAGCTGTGAGTTCCTGAGAGGAGGGACTTTTACATTTCTTTTTTCATTGCTTAGCACAAGGCCTGGCATATCATTGTTGTTCAGTCATGTCCGACTCTTCATGATCCCATGGACTGTAGTACACCAATACTCTCTGGGGGGCACTTTTGGCAACGATACTGAAATAGTTTGCCATTTCCTTTTCCAGTGAATTAAGGCAAACAGAGGTTGAGTGACTTGCCCTGGATCGCAGAGCTAGTAAGTGTCTAAGGTTAGATTTGAACTCAGGTCTTCTGGACTCCAGACCCAGCACTCTACACACTGAACCACCTAGCTGCTTATGAATAGTAAGCTTTATCAATACTTATTGACTTACTAGCTGCTGAACACAAATTAGATGTAAGTACACCTTAAACAAATGACTGTTCCCAAGCGCTGAAATATTGAAGTAACCCTGTAATAATTTTGGTGGGTTTTTGTTTCGTTTTTCTTTTTGGAGATTTATTTTAGAGGCAGTTAGGGTTAAATGACATGACATAGCTAGTTTAAGTGTATGAGGCTGTATTTAAACAGAAGTCCTCCTGACTCCAGAGCCAGTGCTCTAGCCACTGTGCTGCCTACCTGCCCCTTAATCATTTTGAAATAGCACCCTGGTCATTCACCTTCAGACTGCATCAGAATATGGACTTGAGTTCAGATCCTGCCTTTCCTTTGGTATCTTATCTCCATAGCTTAAAATCATTCTTGACTCACAGAAGTCCTTAATAAATGTTTTCTCAATCTTTCATTTCATAATTTCATAAGATTTTGAACTGGGAAAAAACAAAGGGATCATCTTCAAAGGTAATTATGTGGGTGGAAAGATATAAAGCTACATTGCAAATCAGGCAGACCTGAGCTCGAATCCTGATCTGGGGACATGCTACTTAATCACCCCGGGCAAGCTATTTAACTTCTTCCAGCCTCAGATGTCTCATCTGTAAAACAGGCTAATACCTCCCTCAAAAGTTTGTTGTGAAGACCAAATAAGAGAAGTATTTGAAAGTTCTTTGAAAACCTTAACCTGATACATAGATGCTAGATGCTATGGTCAGCATCATCAGGTTCAGTCCTCTCATTTTACTGATTGATGGATAAGCATTAGTAAGTGCTTACAATGTATTGGCCACAATATTAGGTATTTCAAATACAAAGATTAAAATGAGCTAGACCCTGCCATCAATAAGTTTAAATTCTATAGAGATATGCACATGTGCATATAAATGTATACAAAGTCAATATAAACAAAATAATTTTGATAGTGTAGTGAGGTAGAGGAAAAGGGAAAGAGTCGTTCAATGACTATATACTCAGTAAAGGCTCTCTACTAATAAGGGAATTATAATAAAGTGTTTAAGTCATTTGCATAGTACAAGGCAGAACTAGAATTCAAAGTCCTTTCTCTCACCATACCCTTCTACTCCCCCAAAAACAAAAACCAAACCACAACAAAATTATGCTGTCTCTCTACTGATGTCATTTCCTGTTCTAGCTTATATAAACTTTATATTTGCTGTCCATATTCCATATGCTAGCTGACTCTGGTACACTACAGTGCTCATGAGAGCTCTGAATTGGTCACCTTTCATGGTCCTTAAATTCACTTTAAAATGATGTAAGCATATTCAATATGAACCAAACAAATTCATTGTAGGAACATCAACTTGAATAAATCCTACTTGAGTTTAAAGAGTCTTTTGTGACAGTAATAGATATGAGAATTATGAAGTAACAAGGGAAGTCTGGTGTCCTATTTCAATGCTAATACACACAATACCATTGGTGCTCATATCCCTTTCATAACTGTACTAGCACATAGGAGCCTTGGAAATAAATGAGAAGTGTTTGGCTGTAGTGGATTTCACAAAAGCAAAGGACATAATTAAGGTAGCATGGCAGTTGTTATTAACTACTGCTTTCACAAAACAATAAATTTCCACCCCCTTCAAAGAGATTTCAGTGCAATTTTTCTTGCATGTACTCCTCCAGTGGCAGCTGGTGGGGGAGAGATACAGTGCATTGTAGAAAGACTTTTGTTTCCATTTCCTTCTTCATAGTTTCTCTTGATTATTCTACAATTTCTAAAAGAAAAAAGAAGTAAATTACTGTTGGTGTCAATGTGGACCAGATCCAATGTATGAATTCTTACATTGACATCCAATGTCCTAGAATTGTTTCCTCACTCACTCTGGTCAATGCTCAGGTATTGAGAGAAAGAGAAAGAAACTGAATGGATCAAGTTTTGTGCTAATATCTGAAAATACTAAAAGAGCTAGATATTTTCTAGCACACTGGGTACACTATCTTAGAGAGAGACATGGGCAAGAATTACTCAGAATGTAAAGGCATAGATGAACTGAGAGTCTATACCAGCAATGGTGGTGGTGGGGTTCTCATTAGTGAGCACATTAATCTATTAAAGTAGCAAAGTAAGCTGATATTTTAATTGGGAAAGTCTTGGACTTGAAGCCAGAGAAACAAATTTTGAATCCTGACACATACTCTGTCTTTGGCAATCAAGGCACCCCTCTTTTACTGAGTTTTATTTTCCTTATCTGTAAAATGGAGATAATGATAGTCTTACTACCTAATTGAAAGAACTGTTCTGGGGAAAGTTTGGGTGCATCCTGAAGTGGGAAGCATGGGGGAGAGGAAAAAATATCAGGTTTGCAATCAAAGAACCTGGGTTCAGTTCCCAACTCTACTACTCACTAGTTGTTTGAGTTTGGTCTATACCAATTGAGTTTGGTCAATTACCTTCCACAAGACTCAGTTTAATCATTCCTAAAATGAGAGAATTGAGTTGGATGGCGTCTTCTAAGGTCCTTGATAGCTCTAATTCTAAGACCTTGTGATCCTATAAATACTGTGCAATTCCCTGTTCTGGTTCTAAGACTTAGCAGCTGAGACATGAAGAAGTCACTTACTAACTACAAAACTCATCTTCTTCACCCATACAATGGTGGCAATAGTATATATACTATCTTTTTAAATGAGCACTCTGAAGATTGTAAAAATGGACATAACGTTACTTATAAAAATTCAATTTCTTATTTGGAAATATACTAGAAGAGGAAAAATATGTCATATACATGGATTTATCTATTTTACATGTATGATACATGTAATGTGTACCTGTATATACATATATGTTTTGTGTATGTGTGTATAAATGCACAATCTACATATATGTGCACATATGCATGTGCACGTATATGTGTGTACATACATGCATATGAATATGTATTATATATGTGTATATATAATAATATATAATATAAGCCAACATCATACTCATGGAAGACTAGCTAGTGAACTAAATGCCTTATTCTAATGTGGTTGATTTTTTTTGTATCAACATAATATGCAAATTATGTAAATTTCTTAGGACAACAAAGAGGGTCAAAAAGGGAATGGGAGGGCTTTAAGTGAGTCTTATCACCATTTCCATGATAGGTATTAAATGGTATTTATGGGACAGAGAAAATGGCCACAAAAGGAAGCATCTCAAAGGTTATTATTTTTCTTGATTTATAAGCGTTAGGAGAGTCAAAATTTTTATGAATTAGAAGAATCCTCAGAAATTATCTGTACTTGAACAAGGATCATATTTTAAGACCTCTTTTGATGGAGACCCCACCTAGGTAGCGAGGAGGTACAGTGGACAGAGGAATGGACCTGGAATCAAAAAGACAGTTCAAATCCAACCTCAGATACTCACTTCCTAGAGCAAATCACTTAATCTGTGTTTGACACTTTATTCAATAGTAAAATGGGAAAATGGCAGCACCTTCCTCACAGTGCCTTTGTTAAGAATCAACTGAGTTAATATTAGAAAGTGCCTAGCTCAGTGCCTGGTATGTAATAGTAGGTGCTATGTAATTGCCCATTCTATTCCTTTCTCCTAGTTATTCATAAGAACAATCTTAGTTTTGGGTATATTCACTCATTAGAAAGCTATTTTGTTTTGCTTTTCGTCTTTACAAGGAAAAGGCTATACATAGTTATACTAGGCAGCTAGTTGGCATAATAGATCAAGTGCTTAACCTGGAGTGAGGAAGCCTTGAGCTCAAATATTATTGCAGATACTTGTGGAATCCCAGCGTAAGCCACCTCAGCCTTAGTTTCTTCATCTGCAAAATGAAATGATATTATCACCTCCGTTATAAGGTTGTTGTGCAAATGGATTGAAATTTTATATACATATATGCGTAGATATATAATTTCATCAGTTCTTAATATATTTCATCTATTATAGGTATATGTTTATGTATATAAGTACTTTAAAAACCTTCAAGAACTATTTAAAAGCTAGCTACCAGTTTTATTTCTATCATCTAGTCCAATTCTCTCATTTTATACATCAAATAGCATTAAGTATATATTAAATCTCAGGCATGTATTTTCAAACCTTAAATATATATAAATATATTTATAATATATATATATAAATATATATATTTATATATAACACTGTATAACTCTTAGTTATTTTTATTATATTGTTAGGAACACAGTGATAAAAAACATAGCAGGTGCCTATTTATTGAGGAATAGCCAAACAAATTGTGACGTAGAATGTAACAGAATTTATTGAGTTACCTGAATGTATATTTAAATTTTTTTATATATAAATATATTTAATTCAGGGAAACTTGGCAAGACTTGTTCAAAATATAAAGATCAAAGAAAGAAACTCTAGGACGACAATGCAAAGAATGTCTAATCTTGATAACCTAAATGGAAAGTGTGCTAAATGGCGTACAAACTCAGATAAACTTTGATTCTAGTGGGATCATACTTTTGACCTCAGTAAAGAAATGGTAGCACACATTGGAAGTGTAACATATACTCTCAGATGCTGTCACTGACAATCAGTCAGTTAGCAAGCATTTGTTAATGTGCCCAGAAGAAAGTTTTCCTCAACCTCTCTTAATTCTAGCACCTTCTATCTGTTAATTTTTTTTTATTTATTTTGTATTAGGTTGCTTTTTATACGTTTGCTTGCGTGTTTTCTCTCCCATTAGATTATAAACGCTTTGAGGGAAGAGATTTATCTTTTGCCTTTTTGTATCCTGAGTTTAGCAGAGTGACTGGCACATAGTAAGCAATTAATAAATGTGTCCTGATTGATTGATTACCATTTCCCTTGCACTCCACTAAGCTCTGGGAATACAAAGAAAGGTAAAAACATAGTCCTTGCCCTTGAAGAGTTTACCCCCTAATGGAGAGACAACATGCCAACAACTTTGTATGTAGACAACATTTATGAGTATGAGGAAGGCAATTTCAGAGAGAAGGAATTTAACAAATAAGAGAGGGAAGACCAGGAAATTTGATTTTGCTAAACTGTTTTTGTTCTTATTGTTTTCACAAGGCAAGGCTAGAGAGTATGTATTGAAAATTGACTGTGTTGGAAAAAATCAAAAGGCATCAATAAAATTTAAAAAGAAAAAAGGTAAAATTACCCACTTTCTATCTATTTCTCCTAGTTCTGCTTTCTGGGGCAGAACATTTAATACCTCTTCTATAGGACAATCTTTTAAGTACTTAAAGGGAGCTATCATATCCTCAGGGGCTGCTAGGTAACCCAATGGATAGAGTGCTGGCCCAAGAGTCAGGAGGACCTGATAAAGCAGGCCTCAGACACATACTATCTGTGTCACCTTATGCAAGTCATTTAACCCTGTTTACTTCAGTTTTCTCATCTGTCAAACGAATTGGAGAAGGAAATGATAAACCACTTCAATATCTCTGACAAGAAAACCCTAAAATGGGATCACAAAAAGTCAGACATGACTGAAAGGACTCCACCACAACAATATCATCTCATGGTATTCAATTCCATTGCCCTCTTCTGAACACTTTCCAGTTTGTTAATGAATGCCCTTCCTAAAACAGGTTTTTCCCACCTAACTATGTTACTCTAGACAGAAGGACTCCTGTCAGCCTAACTTTAGAGTATCACATTTTAACTTTAATGTATAGACAATCTGTGTTTGATGACTGACATTATGCCTGTCCAATGTATGACTGCAATTCCCCTACTCAACCTTACTGGTGAAACAAGTGAAACCTCCAAGCCTAAAGAA
>JAQQSK010014493.1:0-11104 GCA_028658325.1 Potorous gilbertii | reverse complement strand
CCCTATCTGCCCTCCTTTCTGTCACTCCACCCCATCCCTTCTCTTGTCCCCATTCCATTTTCCTGTAGAGCAAGCTAGATTTCTATACCCCATTTCCTGTATAGCTTATTTCCCTGTTGCGTGTCAAAATAATTTTTGACATTCGTTTTAAAAACTTTGAGTTGCACATTCTCTCTTTCCCTCTTTCCCCATTCATCCTTATAGAGAAGGCAAGCAATTTGATATAAGTTATGCATGTGTAGTCACGCAAAACACTTCCATAAGTCATGTTAAGAAAGACTAATTTACCTCCTTCCTACCCTGCCCACAATTTATTCTATTCTTTCCTTTGACCCTGCCCCTCCTCAAACGTGTTTGCTCCTGATTGCCCCCTCTTCCAATTTCTATCATCCTGTCCTCTTATTCCCCTTCCCCCATACTTTCCTGTAGGGTAGGATAAATGTTCATACCCAACTGAGTATGTGTTATTGTACTGCCAATGTGATGTTCACAGCCCTTACAGAGGCTATAAATATCATGGTGCAATTCTGAATCACAAAATACAACAGAATCTCCACAGAGAAGTCAAAACTAAAACATTTATTCAGGCACCAAAAAGCCAAGCCTATCATACATATGTATTTATATATGTATGTATGTATTCCTTTCAACTACCCTAATACTGAGAAAGGTATCATGAGTTACAAATATCATCTTTCCATGTAGGAATGTAAACAGTAAAGCTTTAGTAAGTCACTCATGATTTCTCTTTCCTGTTTGCCTTTTCACACTTCTCTTGAGTCTTGTATTTGAAAGCCAAATTTTCTGTTCTATTCTGATCTTTTCATTAAAAATGCTTGAAAGTTCTCTATCCATTGAATATCCATTTTTTGCCCTGAAAAATTATATTCAGTGTTGCTGGGTAGGTGATTCTTTGTTTTGATCCTAGCTCCTTAGACCTCTTTAGACATTCTTGTCATAGTCCAAACCCTCTGATCCCTTAAAACAGAAGCTGCTAAATCTCGTATTATACTGATTGTGTTTCTGTGGTACTTGAATTGTTTCTTTCTGGCTGCTTGCAGTACTTTCTCCTTGACTTAAGAACTCTGGAATTTAGCTACAATATTTCTTTTTTTCTATTCATTTATTATTAATTTATTTGTTTTCAGTTTTCTACTTCTTCTTATTTCTACTTTCTACTTCTGTAAGTCTTAGATTTCCCTCACTTTTTCCCACCTCCCTCCCCTCTCCCTTCCCGGGATGGCATGCAATCTTATATGGGTTCTGCACATACATTCTTATTAAACACATTTTCACATTGATCAGGTTGCATAGAAGAATTAAAATGAATGGGAGAAACTATGAGAAAAACCAAACCAAAGCATAACATAAGAGAAAATATTGTGCTTCATTCTGTGATCCAATTCTATGGTTCTTTCTCTTGATGTGGAAGGCATTTTGCCTCAAGAATCCATTGGGAATGTTTTAGGTCCTTCATTGTTGTGAAGGGCTAAGTCTACCAAAAAAATTCCTTGTGTACTGTGGTTGTTACTGTGTATAATGTTCTGGTTTTGCTCCTTTCACTCAGCATCAGTTCATACAAGTCCTTCCAGGCCTCACTGAAGTCTTCCTGTTCATTATTTCTTCTATTGGCTACAATATTTCTAAGAGGTTTCCTTTTGGGATCTCTTTCAGGAACAATCAGTAGATTCTTTCTATATCTCTTTTACCCTCTGGTTCTAGAATATCAGGACAATTTTCCGTGACAATTTCTTGAAAGATGATGTGTAGGCTCTTCTTTTGATCATGGCTTTCAGGTTGTCCCACAATTTTTAAATTGTCTCTCTTGGATCTATTTTCCAGGACAGTTGTGTTTTTTTCCAATCAGATATTTTACATTGTCTTCTGTCTACTGATTTTTTTGGTTTTGTTTCGTAATTTCTTAGTTTCTCATGAAGTCATTAGCTTCCATTTGCTTCATTCTAATTTCATTCTAATTTTGAAGGAATTTTTGTCTTCAGTGATCTTTTGGACTTCCTTTTCCATTTGGCTGATTCTGCTTTTTAAGACATTGTTCTCCTCATTGACTTTTTGGACCTCTTTTGCCATTTCGGTTAGTCTAATTTAAAAGGTGTTATTTTCTTCAGCATTTTGGAGTTCTCCTTTAACAAGCTATTGACTCATTTTTTCATGTTTTTCTTGCATCATTCTCATGGCTCTTCTCAATTTTTCTTCTACTTCTCTACCTTGATTTTCAAAATTCTTTTTGAGCTCTTCTGTGGCCTGAGACCAATTTGTATTTTTATTCGAGGTTTCAGATGTAGGAACTTTGACTTTGTTATCCTCTTCTGGTTCTAAATTTTGATCTTCTTTGTCACCAAAGTAAGATTCTGTAGTCTAATTGTTTTTCTGCAATTTGCTCATTTTCCTAACCAATTACATGAATATTTAGCTCTTTGTTAAGGTAGGGCTTTGGTTCCAATGAGGAGGCAATACTGCCCTAAACTTCCGGATTTTGTGTAGCTACTTTCAAAGATATTTCTAGGGACCTGTAAATTTTCAGTTATTCCAGTGTTCTATGATCAAAGGAGAGGTGTTTACTCCTCTCCTGGTCTGTGCTCTGCTCTTTGAGTGTCCATAAGCCCTCGGAACTCTGAGAAGAATTCTCTCTCCAACACTACTACAAGTTTACCACACCAGGGCTCCTCTTGGCCCCAATACTGACACTCCAAACTACAACCCAGATTGAAGCAAAGGCAAAGCAAAAAGAACACTGCCCCCCTGGCAGCAAAGACATCCTTGTAATCCCCTTTTGATTAGCAGCTCAATCCCCCTATCATCTGTGGGCTGAGAGCTCCAGAAGCAACCATTGCTGCTGCCAGCACTGCTCCCCAGAGTTGGGGCTAGACCACTTTCTTCTCTCACCCAAATCTCAACAGACTTTTCCTAAAATCTTCTAAGTTATCTTTGGCATATGTGGGTTGAAAAATTATGGCAATTGCCACAGCTTCCAGTGATCTAGTCCGCTGATACCTGTTCTGTCCCATCTCTGCCAGTACAGCCCATGCTGGACTGCATGCTTCTCTCAGAATAGTGCAACAGATCTTTCCTATTGACCTTCCAAGTGGTCTTGGACTGGAAATTTGTTTCACTCTGTCATTTTGTGGGTTCTGCTTCTCTCAAATTTGTTCAATATTTCAGTATATTGTTCAATTAAAGTATTTGGAGGAATTTGGGGAAGAGCTCAAGCAAGTCCCGGGTATTACTCTGACACCTTGGCTCTGTCACTTGGAGTTCTTTTAAATTTCTCATTTCCATTAGTATTGCTAGCAAACTGAATTGTATTTTGTGTAACCAAGGCATTGTGGGGTTGCATATTCTAGATAATTTAGTAAGCCTAAATCTCCCTTCCCTCCTTTTTAAAAATAAAATATAATTTAATGCATTTGCATTCAAGATTGCCTTGTCTTATTTATATATCTGTATGGGATTATACATGCCCCCTCCAATAGAATGTAAGACACTTGAATGCAATTACTATAAAAAAGGGAGTAATTTTTGAGTCTCAATTATATTTATATATGTCTAGCTATCTGAACTGTGTTTTGTGTCAACTACACTTCATTGGGTTCTATATTTTGCCATTTAGTTAGCCTGTCTCTCTTCCCTTCTTTTTGTTTTTATAATAGAATTCCATAAATTTGTATTCAAGATTATCCTGTCTGATATATGTATATGTGTGTCTATAAATACATATATATGTGTATACACACAAATATATGTAAACAAAGATACACTTTCCCTCCCCCCCAATAGAATGTAAGCTCCTTGGGGCCAGGACAGTTTCCCTTTTGTTTTTCTATCCTTAGCATTTGACACAATGCCTGACACTTAGTGGGTGCTTAATAAATTGCTTGTTAGATGACAGATTCTAAGTTATAGTTGTTAGATTTATTTATTTTTTCTCTTTTGTAGCATGTGATATTATTCATTTTGTTAGGAAGGGAATTAACAATCTTAAGTACATCTAGAAAAAAGAAATTAGTGTCCAGAGAATATAAAGAAGTATATGATAGAGAAGTGAATTTGGAATTTGGAAATCAGGGGTTCCAATCCCCCTTAGGTACTTTCAGGCTGCATGGCAAGGACCAAGTCACTTCATCATTTTGAGCCTCAGTGTCCACATTTGTAGAATGGGAATATGTTTAATTGTTAACCTTCTGGGGTTGTTGTGAGGTTCAGTTGAAGGAATACATGTAGAGAATGGGCCAATACATGTAGAGTAGGTCTTATCCAAACATAACAGCTGGAATGGGGGCAGGGAATCACTGTTAATGCACCATACGAATATCAACTTAAAGAACGAGCAACATTTAACTTGGAGAAGACTTAGGGGAGACCAAAGAATTGTCCCTATTATCTAAACAGAAGGAGATTATACTTGTTTTTCTTCACCCAGCAGGCAACACCATGAGCAATGGACAGAAGTTTCTGAGAAATATCTCTAGGTTATTTGTAAGGAAAGATTTACTAATGACTAAAGGTATCCAAAACTTGGGAAGGCAGCAAGATGCACCTGGGAAAATGCTGAATCTGGAGCCCTGGGTCCTGGTTTGCAATCCCAGATCTGTCACTCATTACCTGGGAGACTGTCTTCAAGATAATCTCTGTGGTTCCAGATTTTCCTTTCCAATAAAACAAAGAGCTGAACCAGAAGAATAGTCAGGTGTCTTATCTCCCTAAATCTTGGATACTATGGACTAGGTTGCCTTTTAAAGGAAGTAGCAAGTCTCCTTAATCTCAGTAACTTATAACCCTCAATGTTTCTTGCCCATATCTCCCACATGGGCAAAATCTCTATTACATGTTGTCTCTCCTATCGGGACAAGAGCTTCTTGAGATCAGGAGCTGATTTTTGCCTTTCCTCATGTCTCCCTTGTTTAGTACAAGGCCTGGTGCATAGACGTAGTGTAGTAAATGATAAATGACTTGACTTGACAATAACTGGAGGTTTTTCTCACTTAAGGGCTGGATAATGACTCATCAAAAATGAGAGAGAGAGGCTTCTTAGCAAAGAGGAGACATGGCATATTGCTGATACTGGATACAAGATCTTCCCAGTGAGGAAGGATCTACTTGAGTTGATGATTCACTGGCATAGCTTTCAGGTGACTGGGTCACCTTTATACTCCATGAGATGGATTAATGACAATTTCCTTCCACCTCAGGGGTTCTATAATTCTTTTAATTTGAATTTAATTTGAATTTAATTTAAATTTAATTCTTTATGTGATGAGTACTACTCCTGTTTCAATAGTGGAACATATATTCACCCAGGCACACACAAATACATATGCACATGTGCGCACACACACACACATACCACTAAACGCACTTACTATGTTATCTACTAGTAAATGATATAAATTTTAAAAATTCCCCTTCTTGATTTCTTACTTTTAGACTAGCTATTAACCACAGTCCACTATCCCTTTCTACTCTCTTCCCTAATTTTTCTATTTCTTCATCCTTAACACCCATGATCAGAATGTTCTTTCCTTTCAAACAATCAGTAAACAACTATTTATTAAACTTTTGTTATAGGTACATAACTATGCTAATTGTTTGGGCTACAAAGAAAAAAATAGCCCATACCTAAATGCATGATCTGTTTTGGTAAAGTCATGAATTTTTTTGGAGAGCATTGCTTTCCTTTTCAGGATTCTTATGAACTATCCTTTATTAACATGTCTTAATCTTTATCTAGTAATAGAAGTCAAGGTCATTGTCTTATAGTTTTTAAGCTGCACACAGTTTTACTTTCAAAAAATGGTTCATTTATTTTGTCCAGTCTTGTAGACTCTGTCCTCATTTATATTGTTTCCTATCCCTGCTAAAAATCACTTATGGGATCAGCAACTTTTACCACCTATTTTTTTAGCAGCCTAGGGTACAATTCAACTAGGTCTGGTAACATGAAACTAGCAGACTTTAAGTTCCTGGAGGAGAAGAACTATTCCAATTTTACTTTGAATTTTGAGTGCCTTGCACATTGCAGGGTCAAAGTGAACAGAACTATGGAAAAACAGATTCTCTTCCACCACCACTTCATTTATCTTAAATTTTCCCTCCATGCTAGCATTTTTTTTATTGTCTTTCACGGTCAAAAGAAGTTTCTTCTTGGAATTCTAACATGATGTCCTCCAAGGTGCTTAACAATCTCAAAAAGACTTTGAAAGAAAGAAACATGTAGCCCCTATAAAAATGCATATAAGAATACTAAAAGATGAACACATAAAGGGAAATTGGGTATGACAGTGTTTATCCTTCAATGAAAAGTTCTGACGAAATAATAGGCTCTCTGGGGAATAAAATGGCCCAGGGAGAATGCAGGAACATAGAAATCACATAAAACTTAAAAGAAAAAATGTATAAATAGGAGATAAGTTGATATGTCTTCAAAATAAAGGAAATATATTTCAAAGCTCAATGAATTATGCCTCTCCAAGAAAACTGTGAAGAAAGAACAAAAGATTACACACCATACTGAAGGGAATCATATCAAAGAAATACCTTGAAGTACTGGAAACACAGAGAAATGGATAGTTCAAAAATCCACAGAATATAATCACAAATTTTACTGATTTTATCCAATCTTAACTCATGCAAAAACGTTGTCAAACTCTGTGGTGTCATTATCAAAGAAAGAATATCATAAACACTCAAGAGAAAATAATTCACGATATCAAAATCATGAAATTAGGTAACACAAGACTAATGAATAAGAATGAGAAATTATAGATGATACAATGCTATATATTACAAAGAAGATGATGCAAGTCACCTTAGGAGAAAGGGGGAAATTATAACTAATCAGTGAACTAGCAAAGTCTAGTATTATGTACTGTGCTCCATACCACTGAGTACAATATTCTCATAGGGCCAACTTGTTCATAATTTCACAGTGTATAATTTTGTTAGAATTTCATGTCTGATTTTGATGTTTTTTTCTTTGCATTTGCATATGAATATAGGTGATATTTTGGTCTCTACTTTATATTAAAATTGATTTCAGAAGATAATATTTGAAGATGGAAATTGAATAGAAATGGCTTAAAGTATAGGAACAATAAGATCCTGGTCTCAGAGTATACCTGTCAAAGTGAGGAGAGGGAAAGAAAATTTATTTGCTTAGCTTTAGAAAATTATTAAAGAGGGCTAAAATGAAGAGAGTGAATAAAATGACCTACACATAATTACCAAGTTATATATTATAGCTATAATATAGGAAAAGTAATCACATAATCACAGGTCATGCCCTCTATATGAAGCCTTTCTTGATCCCTCCAACTTCCAGTATTCTCACTCTAAAAATTATCTTTTGTATATGTCTATGTATATAAATAAATATACATACATAGATATACATATACATACACATATGGATATGTGTGAATGTACACATAAATGCATGAACTAAACATATATTATAGACCCCCTCACACACACATTCTTACCAGATAGGATACAGATGCTGAAAATATTATTTCATTCTTGGTTTTGTATTCCCAGAGCCTAGTCTTTAGTAGATGTTAATAACTGGTTGTTTGTTGATTGACAGAAGATTATCAGTTGAGAAATCCATAAAAAAGAAAAATGTGATAAAAAATCATAGTGAAGTTCCTGATCTCAAATATACGTGTATGAATGATATTTGTGTGCATATACTGCACACAAACACACTAAATATAGTCATTAATCAAGATCTACTAGAAATCCTAATTTTACTTTATGATAACACTGAAACTTGATGGAATGAAACTAGTTATTTGAACATCACACCAGAAGAGTATCTGATATTCAAAATAAACAGGATACTGCCTTGCACAAAGGGATGAAATTTGAATTGAGCTAAGGGTAAATAAATGCATTCTAACCACCTACTCTTTCTTCTTGGATTTCCTTTTTCATGCTAGGGATTTTTAGATTACCCTTCATAGTCTAAAATTCTTCCACTAGGATTTCATACATGATGGTGTTCAGGTGTTCAGAGTGTTTAATGACCTCAAGAGGAGCTACACAGCAAGAAGAAATTCAGGCACCAAAGGGATTAACCATAGTAGATGAAGATAAATGAAGTAAAAAACAAAACAAAACAAAACAATAGACATCATTGGCATTAAAGTCTATCACAGAACATTTGAAAAGAAAGAGGAAGTAGTTTAAGTAAATTATCAGCCTATCATAGAGACATGTTCTAATACTGGTAAGAGACCTCAGTTATCCCTACATCTGCTAGAGCTCTTAGTCTGCCCAAAGCAGAGAAACCAATCCGACTTCCCTTAATGCTAACCTAATAATGCCTACAAATGCAATGATGTGCTTGTTTTGCTTAGGACATTCCAAAACCAGTCCCAGGTTTCACAAAGAGCTATCTGCAACCATACTCATAACAAATTCAAAACCTGTGGTTTTCTTTTTCCTTCTGTAGTCCTTTTTGTCTTTATACTTCGTAACCTAGCCCGTGTAGGGGACAATGATTGTGTCTGACAAATCTCCCCCCCACCTCCTTCTATAGATGATCATATCCCTGTGCCTCACTTAAATCCAATCAATGAGCAAGTCAAGACATCACCCTCATGTCATTGGTCCTCTGTGAGAAGGAAGAATCAGCAACAACAACATTCCTTGATCTCTAGTCCATTGTTTAATAACTATAATATAAAATGGAACCTCAAAAACATGACAGCCTTCTATTTTTCTTAAAGCTTGTAATCATAACCTCATAGGAAGGGAACCTAGAATTCATCATATCCAACCTTTTAATTTTACAAATGAGAAAAATAAGGCTCAAAGATACTGTTTCTTGACCATAGTCTTGCAATCTATACATGATGTGTCATTTGAATCTGACTCTAAGTCTATCATGCTTTCCACTATAAAGCATTGCCCTCTACTTAGCCATTTAAAGTTTTAAATGTGTGGATGGAGGTTGAGGCTGATTGTTGAAGTCATGTTGTTATGAAGAAATACTTTATCATATTTGAGATATATTTTGAAGGAATGTAACAAGGTAAAATGAAGGCAAAAACAAATGTAAACAGTAATATTGAATGTCAAGGGACTGAATTCATCTAAAAGAAAAAGAAGTGAATTGCCAAATAGACTCGAAAATAGATACAATAGTATATTCCCTATAGGATACATCTCTAAATCTGAAGGACAGAAGGAAGGTGGAATTCAGTGGTGGAATCACGTTTATTATGCTTTAACATAATTTTTTAAAGTCATCATTATAATCACGATTTCAAAAAAAGAACCAACAAAAATAGATATCATCAAGAGAAATAGCTTTTCTTTGGTTTTCGCCTTCATAATTTGACAGATCTCTTTCATCGGTATCATACGGTGTCCTGAATGTGTCAAACACAAAACCATATGAACATTTTTAGTAAATAGACAAAAACGCCAAAATTTGTTGAATGTACCTAAAAAAATTCTATAAAGAAAATTTATATCATTGAATACTTTATTAATACACTTATGAATTAGTAATGGAATGATTGATACATTGATTATATATTGTTGCTAATTCAATATTAATGGCAATACTTAAAGAATACTCTTGAAATAATAAAGAAAACCAACATGTTAATAATTCCAAAAAGAACAACATATTGTAATGCTAATGATATTAAAGAAGATGTTCCCCACCCATTAATGGTGTCTGCCAATTAAGAGGAGTTTGATTAGGGAAGATTTGTTCATCCTTTTCTATGAGAAAAGTATGATTGTCTTTCCCACACCAGTAAAACGTAAAGCACATAAAGAAGCCTACAAAATATTATCACAAAAGTGTATCAATACTAAGTAAAATACTGGAAGAGTTACTAGAACAATATATACAAAAATATAGTCATTGTAAATTAGTTTGAGTAATACTAGGAATGCAAGGATGTTTCAAAATTAGACAAAAATGTACCACAATATATAATATTAATATTATAAAACAGGAAACAGAATGGTGTAATAGATAAAATTCTCATTTGGGAAAAAGAATACCTAGTTTAGTTTCCACCTCTGATACTTAATATGTGGCCATAGTCAGGATTCACAGCTCATAATCTGCAGCACTGGGTGGAGTGCCTTTATTGGACAGTCCTAAATTGATGAAATCACAAATCTTTGATTATTAATGCAGTAGTAAAAAAAAAGTTATGATTCTATTAAAATATTCAGAAAGAAAACCTCTCTTAAAATGCATTACCATTTATACTCTAAGTCAGCTAAGCTAGATTGCTATCTCAAAACATTTTTCTCATCAGACTATAGACAGTTTCTTTTACATTCCCATATGTCCCAGAGTGGACTTGAGTGGAATTCGGTTTTCTGGCATCAATGCATATTAAAAGAAACAAAATGAAATAAAATAGTGATTTATGTTAAAATTGCAAATAGCACAAGAGCAAATAGGCTCTCTATGACCAAAAACATTTAAGAGCTGGCAACATTTGTAATGGATAAATATTGAAACTTTCCCAGTAGGAAAAGGGATGAATCAAGCTTGCCTGCTATCTCAATTATAATTTAATATAGTTCCAGAAGTGTAATAACTACAGTAATAAGAAAGAAAAAAATGAGAATAAACATTGATTGGCAAGACAAGAAAAAAAATCTCTTTCTGTAAATTATAGGGTGGTTTTATTAGAAAACCACATGGAATCAATAAAAAAGTAATGAAAGCAAATAGCTTCAGGAAATTAGCAGGATATATATCCACAGAAATATTTTTTTTATTTCCAAAGCTATTTCCACATGTTCCTATCAAAAGGAAATTAAAAGAGATAGAAAGAAAAATGCCCCTTCAAATTAAAACAAAATGCATTAAATAACATGTAGTTAAAATAAAGGAATGCACCAATAAATTATAGGATATGAATAAAATATAATATCACATTGCAAATGTTTAAGATCTCAAAGAATTATGGGAACTATATGAAGTGATGCAAAGTAAACAAAGAAGAAGCAAAGGAAAAATATACATAATTACTACAACCACACAAATAAATATAACATTTGGTGGCAACAAAACTCAGAGTAAATGTATGGAAATATTGAAATTAAT
>JAQQSK010014492.1:0-10000 GCA_028658325.1 Potorous gilbertii | reverse complement strand
CAGACAAGAGTTTCAGTCAGCCAATGAGAATGAAGGAGGGAGGGGGGAATGGAGCATAGCTAGATAGACATAAATAGACAGTATAAAAATACATGTCTCTACATTATATAGAGATATATACAGGGAGCTAGATACATATCTATCTATATATATATGGTGTTAAGAGCTCCAAGAAAAGTTCTGATATGAAAAAGGAAATAACAGCATCTCCTATCTATCTCTTTATGACCACAAATAATAGAGCTAAGTTTTTTTTTCTTTCTTCAAGAATCTAACCTAGACTTTCAACTAAAGTAAAAGGGATAATTTGGGTTCTAGATATTTTGAGCTTGAAGTTCTGATGATTCATCCAGGTAGAGACTGCCAGCAGCAAGGTATAAATGTGGAACTGATTCAGATTCAGGAGTGATTTTTGTACGACTGTTACTGGAAGTCATAGAAATGTGCAAGATTTCCAAGGGTAAAGAGGAGAAAAGAGGACAAATAATTGAACTTTGAGCTAAGCCCTCATTTCAGGGGTGGGAAGAGAAAGAGGAATCATTGAAGAAGCATCAAGAACCCCTTTGAGATGAAGGGCACAACAATGTGAAATGCCCTGGAAATGAGAAAAAAGAGTTTCGAGAAGTAAGGCATTGTGGAAGAGATGCCACTTAAGCATCTCTGCTTTAAAGCAGGGAATTTTAAACTTTTTTGCTTCATAGACCTCTTTGACAGTCTGGTGAAGCCTATGGACCCCTTCTAAGCATGACAGTTTTAAGTTCATAAAGTAAAATATGCAGGATTACAAAGGAAAACTATTAAATTGAAAGTTATCAAAAAAATTTAAAGGAAAAAATAAACAAGTTCACAGACTTCTGCCTTTAAAGGAAGAGATTGCAGTTGGCCTAGAATTTTTTTTAAGGGGAGGAAAGCAGCATTAGTAATTCTGCATATGCTGGGTGAGTTATTCAAATGCACAGAGGCAGGACCAAATGAGAACAGCCATCAGTAAGTAGAGTTTGACTGGAATATACTATGTGAAACACGTGTAACATCATATGATATAGTGTGAACTAAGGTTGAGAATATAGGTTGGAGAGAGATAGAAGAAAAACTGATTGGTTAAGTCAGGAAGTCTGGATCTTCATCATTCTAGTAACCAGCCTTGGGTAATACACTCCACCTCTGTGAGACTCAATTTCCTCATCTGTAAAGTGAGAGGAACAATAACAGATAATCTCACAGAGGCAGTGTGTCACAGTGGAGGGTATGATGGACTTGATGCCAGGAAGATCTGAGTTCAAAACTCATTTCATACAGCTGCTAGCTGTATGACCCTGGGTAGATTGTTTTACCTCTCTGAGTCTCCTACCAACTGGCTGGTTCTAAATTTCATAGCTCCATTAAAATATGCATGACTTTTAAGAAGTTTCCTAACGCAGTGGATCAGGAGATCACACTGATCATTCTTCTTACAATAGATACAAACTACCACCATCACTGATTTGAACACCATCTCCTCTCAAACCCATATACAGAAAGTTTAGAATTCTGAACCCAAAAGCCTTAAGAGAAGCAATGTTACCTAAACCATTAGAATGCTTCAATAGTCACTACAGCCATCACTGAGGAAGAAAATCATTGTGCAGAAGTAGTCCACTTTCTTCATTCTGACATTTAATAATGACTGCTGACCAGAAACAATAAGCAATTAGATAAGCAGGGAAGACCTGTCAGTGGTAGCATTTCCTCTTTTTTTTTTAAATTATTTGTTTTCAGTTTTCTATAATCACTTCCATAAGTCTTAGATTTTCTCCCCCTCCTTCCCTCCTCCCTCCCCAAAATGCTATGCAATCTTATATGGGTTTGATACATACATTCTTCTTAACCACATTTCCATATTAGTCATGTTACATCATATTCCTCTTTGAGGCTTCACATATAGGCAGTGTGACATTTTGGTCCCCTTCTGAGTTTGTGTTTTGATCTTCCCTGGTGCTATAAGATCCTTCTATGGTCAGGGAATCTCTTCTGTTCCTCATTCATTTTTCAGTCTATTTTGTGACGAAAGTTGAACTCTGCTCCTGGGATTCAGGAGACACTATCCCAAACTTTTTATACTGAGGGCCAGGGGTTTGGTCACTGGCTTTCTATGCTGGGGCCTTAGGTGCTTATGGCTTGCCTACTGTTCTGGGGTTCTGCAACTCACAATTCACCTTCTGTGCTGGGTCTGGAGGTCTCACTGCTGGCCTGTTGATCCAGGACTGAGGGGGTCTCAGTTGCTAATCTGCGCTGTGTCTAAAAGCCTCTCACTGGCATGCCCAGAAACCAGCTGTGCTCTCCTTTTACCCTAGTGAGACAGACCTTTCCTGAAGTCCTTATAAGTTATCTTAAGCCAGAAAACAGTTTCACTCCATCTTTTTTGTGGGTTTTGTCACTCCAGCATCTGTTTAGAGGCTTGATTTAATGTTGCTTCAGAGGGAAACTGGAGAGAGCTTCTCTCTGTCCCCTTGGCCTGGAAAGCTATTGCCAAAACATCAAGTATTTATTAAGCCCTTAATATGTGTCAGTCACTGTGCTGAGTGCTGGGAACATAAGCAGAAAGAAATATAGTCCCTCTACTCAAGCTCACATTCTAATGATAGAAGACAGTACTCTGTTAAAAAGCACAGGGACTTGAAGTAGAAGTGAGAAGAGAGAAAAGTTATTGAGAAAGAGCATGATAGATAAAGTTTGAAGATTCAGGAGTGGAGCCAATGGAAGAATGAAGAGCTTGCTGTCCTAGGAATTTCTCTTAAAATGATGGTTCTGGAAGGAATCAGCCAAACAGAGAAAGGGCTTTCAGGGCAGAGAATACTTCCATTGTGAGAAGTCTAAGGGTAAAATGATTTTCCAGAGTGAGAGAACAGGGACCATTTTGGGGGGGGGCGGAGAGGAATGACTCCATGAGACATCAAGAATCACTCGAACAAAATCAAAAGAATGCAAAAAAGAAAATGTAAAATACTTCATTAGAAAAAACAATTAATATGGAAAATAGATCCAAGAGATACAATTTAAGAAATATTGGACTACCTGAAAGCCATGATTTAAAAAAAAAAAAGAACCTAGACAGCATCTTTCAAGAAATCACCAAGGAAAACTGACCTGATATCCTAGAACCAGAGGATAAAATAGTCATTGAATGAATCCATGTATCAGCTCCTGAAAGAGATCCCCAAATGAAAACTCCCAGGAATGTTGTAAAATTCCAGATTCATCAGATCAAGGAGAAAATACTGCAAACATCCAGAAACAAACAATTCAAATATCAAGATGCCACAGTCAGTATTACACAAGACTCAGCAGCTTCTACATGAAAGCATCAGAGGTATGTGGGATGGAATAACATATTCAGAAGACAAAGGAGCTTGAATTACAACCAAGAATTAGCTAGTCAGCAAAACTGAGCATAATCTTTTAGATGGAAAGATAGGCATTCAATGAAATAGGGGATTTTTGAAGTTTCAAGGTGAAAAGATCAGATCTGAACAGAAAATTCAGTCTTCAAATACAGGAATCAAGAGAAGCATAAAAAGTCAAATAGGAAAGAAAAAAATCATTCAATAAGATTTAAACTACTTATATAAATGTTAGTGTTAGCAAAGAAATTGAAGGGATTAGAATAGGCAAAGACAAAACAAAACTATCGCTCTTTGCAAATGATATGATGGTAAACTTAGCAAATACAAAGATGATACTTGTAACTCTTGCAATGATATGATGACATACTTGCCATATAATATGATGGTATACTTAGCAAATCCTAGAGTATCAATTAAAAATCTACTTGCAATAATTAACAATTTTAGCAAAGTTGCAGGTTATAAAATAGAACCATATAAATCATCAGCACTTCTATATGTTACCAACAAAGTCCAGCAGTAAAAGACAGAAAGTGCAATTCCATTTAAAATAATATAAAAGATAATATAAAAATATTAAGATAATATAAAATATTTGGGAGTCTATCTGCTAAGGGAAATCCAGGAATAGTTACTAAGCACTTTTCATACAAATAAAATCAGGTCTGAACAATTGGAAAAATATCAGTTGCTCATTGGTAAGCCAAGCTAATATAATAAAAATGACAATTCTACCTAAATTAATTTACTTATTCAGGGTCATACCAATCAAACTACCAAAAAGTTATTTTATATAAAAGAAAAAACCACAGTAAAATTCATCTGGAAGAACAAAAGGTGAAGAATATCAAAGGAATTAATGAAAAAAATGCAAAGGAAGGTGGTTTAGCAGTACCAGATCTCAAATTGCAATATAAAGTAGCAATAATCAAAACTAGTTGGTACTGGCTAAGAAGCAGATCAGTAGAATAGGTTAGGTACACAAGAACACAGTAGTAAAAGATTATAATAATTTGCTGTTTGGCAAACCCAAAAACTTGGGCTTCTGGGATGAGAATAGCTTTTCAGAACCTCTGCTATGTCTTCTGTTTTTCTCCCAAGTACTCTTTTTAAGTTCTTTTTTAATTCCTCTCATTCAGTGACTCAAATGAAAGCATCCTGACTCTGAGTAACTCACTTTTCATTTAAAAGCTACAAATACTTAAATTCACCCCATTAAATTGATAATTTTTTTTAAAAATCATACCTCAGTCTTCAAATATTTACAGGATTTCTCATTCTTTTTAGTTTACCCTCTCTAATTATATAACATGTGTATGTATACAAGCTATGGTATCCATAATGCTTTCAGCTCTGAAGACTTCAATGTAATTGTCCATCTATTTGAGGTCCTTGAAACTGCATTTCTTTTAACTGGAGCAATAGGCTCCAAATTACTTTTTTCTCTTCCTGTTTGTGGCATTAAACTATTCCCATATAAACAAGGCATTATTTTTATACTATTCACAGAGATTTAAATATATTTATGCCACAGATTATTTTGATCTCAAATTGTTCATGTCTTATCTGAAAGCTAATTGTATATATATATATATATATATATATATACATATATAAAATGAATATTTTTCTTCTACTCCTTTTTCTCCTCCTATCAAAATATTCATCTTTAACAGAGGCATAATATTTGTCCTTTGATAAGTAACTTACCAATTTTTCAATAAAAATTATTTTTCCTGATCTTTTCCTAATCAAACTGTTCTATATAAAAATAGCCTTAAATGAAATAGAGCAACTTACACTTGTTACATTTTTTGTTTTGTTCCTCTTTGTCCTTCTCTTTCATTTTCATACCTCTCTTGCCCTGCCTCTGTCTCCCTTCTGTCTTTGATTCTTCCTGTTCTTCAATCTGTATTATTCATTCTATATTCTGCCCCAGTCCTACTGTTGGATTCTGCTTTTTCTATTTATTTTCTGTTATTTTTCCAATAACTTGACATTCTTTCTGGCTTCTATGTGTATTGATTTTTTTCTCTTTTTCATTTCAACTCTACCCATCAGTTAAATCAGCTACCAAGCATTATATGCTTGATGTAAAGATGGAAGACCAACATAGTTTTTACATATAAAAGATTAGAAAGAAATTATATTTTATGTTGCTTAATAGTATTCAGAAAGAAAGAGCAATTTTAAAACAACAGTCTCTCTTTTAAAAAGTGCATGCCTCCAAATGTAAAAGATACATATTGGTTAATGAATGAACAAATAAATTTGATTTGATAAAATAGTATTTTTTTCTCTTAAAACATAGGTATACTGTACAAAGAAACTTTAACAATGAACTTTTCTTAGAATGGAAGATCAGATAGCAGAAACTTTCTCCCTCAAGATCACACAGTATGCTATCACTTCCACATTGTTGCTTCATATGAAGTATACACAGCATACTACATGAATTAGAAAAGTACCAATTTGAAGTTTTCTTCCCAGAAATCAAAATTTTGCAAAATTTTGTCTGTTCTTTTCTTAGTCTTGTTGTCATCTTCTGTAGTGCTACCAACACTGAACTAATCCTGTTCCTCAGGAAGTTCCAAGGTTTTTAATGACACTGTTATTTGTTCTACTACAGCCACATGGGCAATCTTTGTATGTGTTACTTACAAAGCAAACTCTCCCATCCTTCCTCACTGCCACAGCTGATAAAACTAGGCTGTGCTAGGGCAAATGGTTTGTTCTGATATATTCATATGTTAATGCATATAAAATTTCATATAGTTTTTCCCTTTCAAAACTTACATGTAAAATAGATATATATAAAAGCTATTTCTTAAAATGTCTCTGATGTTTCCAAGTTTTTAGTTTTTCAGAATTTTTTTAAAGTGTTCAAGTGTACACCATAATCTTCACTTAAAAATAGAGCTAAAATATTTCAGCATTACTTCCTTGTTTCCAGATTACTCATTCATGAGGTGAACTGTCTTCTTTAGGTCACTGATCTCTACAATTGTTCTTTATTTTTTATACCTAACAACTTCTTGAGGCAGCAAGTCAAGTGATTACCCCAATTATGTTTTAATTACTTTACATTTATTATTTGATGGAGGGAAATTCCTAAACCCTTCCTTAAATTTAAAATAATGAAATCAAATGATTCTTGTCTTATGTTTTTAATATTTCCACAAAAAATTCTGATTTTTTTCACTATAATTTCCATTTATATCATTGCTTTTAATTTTAAAGGTGCTGTAGGGAAGTTGTGACAAATTTGTCTTTCTATTGAGAAGATTAAGAATATGAAGTGATTATTTCCTTTATATGCCAGTCATTTAGTTGGTGTATGTTAAGCAAATGCCTACCTTTTAGGTTCACTGATTTAATTTCAGGATAGAATACCAAATGTATGTGTGTGTGTGTGTGTGTGTGTGTGTGTATGTGTGTGTGTGCGCATGTGTGTGCATTTGTATGTGTATGCACACTCTTTGTTTTTATTTATGCCAAGTCCCACATTTCTGTCATGAATGAAATTTGGATCTCTATCTTGCCTCTTTCTTTTAAAGTTCCTTTTTCTTGAACATCTGCTCTATAATTCTGGTTTCTTTTATCATTTCTTCTCTTTCCACTGAGAAGAACCTATTTGCTTCTGGCATCTGTCTTTTATCTTCCTCTCTGAAGACAGAAACAGAATGCTATTTCAGCTTATTCTTTGTAATTGAGACCTAAAAAGTCCTTTATTTGTTTCACTTTTTGAAGGATATGCATTTCATTTCTATTGGCATATTCTTTAACATGAATTACAATATATACAGTGATTTGTAACTTGGGAAATGGTGTTGGTGTTGCTGTGTCATCTCTTTGAGTTGAGCATAAATGACAGGATAATAGATTTACATGCCATTGTGTCAAATTCCTATATTTTATAGATGATGAAACTGAAGAACAGAAAAGTTAATTTTTGTGGCCAGGGTCAGAGAGCAAGTAAGAATCTGGACTAGGTTTAAAACACAACTTATTCTAACTGCAAGTTCTTCCAATAGATCATGCCGCTTCTCAGAATACTGATGTATTTGCGGGAAGACTTGTCAGCAAGTAGGACCTGGCAGCTTTTGCATACGCTTAAATACTCATCAAAATCCAGGATAATAATAATAGTCAATTACATTCATGTATTCATTGAATTTGTATCAGCATTTTAGATACACTCTCTCATTTATTCTCCCCATAATACTGTGAAGTAGACGTTCTTATCATTCCCATACTACAAAAGAGGAAACGAGCTCAGAGAGGCTGTTTCTTGACTTGGTAACTGAATAAGATTCAAATTCAGATATTTTTTGCCCAAGTCTAAAGTTTTATTTACTAAGAACCATACCACAGCATTATAATGGAATAATAAAATTGACTTTCCTGGAGAATACAATCTATAATACACACTTTTGGGGTTTTAGAGGGATTTAATTTTTAAAATTTATTTTATTTTCAATTCATGGAACAAAACAAGCATTTCCATATCACAGTACAATAAAAAAGATGATTACACATGAAACTGCAAATCTACCATGTACAACTTCCTATTTCCTTTAAATTTACAACAAAGTTATCATTTATCATTTTTCCTTTTTTCTTGTCCACCAACCCCATTCTAGAGATGTCTACCATTAGGCAAAAATATGTATATGTATGTGTGTGTCTATATAAAATTATTCTATACAAGCTTCTTATATTCTTTATATACTACATATTTGTCTGCTTTCTCTGGATGCAGAAAACATCTTTCTTCATATGTCTTTTAATTTTAATTTGCATATTTATAATGCTCAAAATGACTTGCTCAAGGTTGTGGATCTTAACAATCAGTATTGTTCTCTTCCCTCTCTGGTTTATAGGTCTTCCCATTTATCCTTTGAATGAATTTCGTAAGACTTAAATATGGAAATTGCCTTGGTGAATGTCACCCAGAGAAGATTGGTAGAGCTGGTATCCTCACCCATATCTTTTGACCTCAAACCCATGACTCTTGCACTATGCCAGAAGTTGCCATTTGCTCTAATGCCCTGTATTTCTACCTTTTCTTTTATGTTGTCTCTGTAAAGTAATAAAATTAATAAGGATGATTGTTGGTATCATGGAATCTATAAAGGTCAAATGGCATCAGCATAGAAAACTGAAACAAAATACTTACTTTTAAAGATAAATGTGGGATCAATAGTGGGGCAGAGCCAAGATGACAGAATGAAAGCAAGGACTCACATGAGCACTGCCACAAACTCCTTCAGATACCTCTAAAAAGTGAATCTGACCAAATTTTAGAGTGGCAGAATCCACCAGGAGATAGATTGTGGCAGATTCCCAGTCCAGGACATCCTGGAAGGTCAACAAGAAGAATTTATTATCAGGGGCTGAAGGAGTGTAGAGCTCCTAGGCTGTACCAGCATAGATGAAGCCCGAGTAGAGCAGGAGCTGGCCCAGGGAGGACTAAACCAGAAACAGTATTGCAGATTCCCAAGTCTCTCCAGACAACAGGACTGGATGAGAGAGAAGCATAGGGTCCAATGCAGCAGCTGCAGCCACTCCTGGGGTGATCAGCCCACAGACTAAATGTTTGAAAGTTACCTACTTGAACTTCCAGGGGCCAAAATGGTGGAGTAAAATGTTAGTACTCTCACTCTCCCCTTGTTGACCTTGAAAAACCCAGAGAATAAAACCCCAGAAAACATGCTGAAATCGCTTGGGAGGCTAAAGAGATTGTTGAGAGCAGTTCTTGTTGTGGCTAAAGGGGGCCAGGGCAGGACCAGAAGCATCCCAGCAAGCACCAACTCAGTAGACTAGCAGAAGAGCTTGAGCACCACAGGGGTGAAGAGAATAAGTGCAGCAGTGGGATCCCAGCCATGCTTTAGCACAGACAGGGTCCATCAGCCACTGAGCCTGTGGTTAGCATGGACCTAGAGGAAGAGGAGAACTCCTGCAGCCAGACCATCCCTTCTCCACACTACATATTAGGAGATTCAGTGTAACCCCGGGGAAATTCAAATAGATTTCACCTAGTCTAGGCCTTGGCATACAGCAGTCACCTTAGCACCAGGTAAGCTGCAGCATTATATAGCTTCTAGCTATATAGTTGAAAGAACTAGAAACCACAACACACAAAGCCAGAAACCAGGGCCCAAACTCCCAGCATAAGAAATGTGAGATAGAGCCACCTGTGGCCCAGAAGCAGAGATCCACTTTAAAAGTCAGGAAAAAGGCAATCAACACGAGTAAGAAGCAAATCAGAAAAGCAAAGACCATAGAATCTTACTATGGAGACAGAGAAGATCAAAATATGAATTCAGAAGAAGACATCACTGACAGTATGCTCACATCTGAAACCAGAAAAGGTCTTTTAAATTGGTCTCAAGCCTAAAAAACATTCTTGGAAGAACTCAAGTAGGATTTTTTTTTAAATTTATTTATTTAACTTTTTACATTCATTTTCACAAAATTTTGGGTTCCAAATTTTCTCCTTGTTTATCCCCTCCCCCCACCACAATATACCCAATTTCCCCTATCACCAATCTGCCCTCTCTTCTATCATCCCTCCCTTCTCTTGTCCCCATCTTCTCTTTTGTAGGGCCAGATAA
>JAQQSK010014491.1:0-11104 GCA_028658325.1 Potorous gilbertii | reverse complement strand
CCTAATTTCTTTATACTATCAGCCTTTATATCTATGCATATCAATTGTGATGGCAGTCAAAGTAGGATCTTTGCTGTTTTTCTTTAAGTGTAATCAAGTGCCTCTCATTGAATCTTGCCTTCATCAATCAGGAGCCTTTACAAATAGTAAAGTATAAAAACAAGAGTTTTTAAACTAGAAACTGTGTTTTTGTATGTTAGTTATTTTAATGTGATAGAAGATCTTTCCTTTCCATGGATGGGGCTGCTTATTGTGGGAAGTTTTTAGGGGAATTGTTTTGTAGGAGGGAATAAGTACAGTTTTTTCTGTAGAGGCACTGGGTCACAGGGATGTGACACCCTCTGGCTCTAAAAAGTGTGTAAATAGTCTGAGTTGAGGTTTTACTTTGGGGCTTTGTTTTTGGTAAGAAGGTTTGAATGCCAGATGTGGTCTGTGGGAGGCCACTAAGGAGCCCCCTTCATTTGAGAACACAGATGTCATGCTTCCCTCTTTGGTGATGATGGTCAGGCAGTTGTGGTTCAATTGTCTACAGAATTCAGGTGGAAGAAGCCATGTCTGGTGATGTTTTGATTTCTCTCTATATTTCCTTTGAAATTCAGGGTGCTGACTCCATGATCTAACTGAATGATATATGTACTTCAAGGAATGATACATGCGCTTGAATAAAGTGGTTGTTAAGCCCTTGAAAGTTCCTTTTCTTTTATGAATGCACATCCAAGAATCTGTGATAGAAGGCCCTCTGTATATGTTGGGGTGCTTACTGCTGCACCTATTTGGATTTATTCTTGTATACTGGCTCAGGCATTACTCCATGCCCAATTTTTGCCACATATTATCCAGTTTTTCCAGCAGTTTTTGTCAAACAGTGAGTCTTCATTGCATAAGCTGGGGTCCTTGGGTGTATAAAGAGTAGACTGTGATAATCACTGACTATAGTGTCTTATGTCCCTAATCTATTGTGTTTTCTTTCACACTATGACAAATACAGAAATATGTCTTGCCTGATTTCACATTTATAACCTATATGAAGTTGCTTGACATTTCAGGGAGAGAGGAAGAAAAAGGGAAAAGGAGTGAATTTAGTACTCAAAATTAAAAAGAAAAATTAATGTTGAGGATTTTTTTATGCATATAACTTGCTAAGAAAGTGTTATTCAAAAGAGGAATAAGTGTAAACACTCTGTATAAAAATCATAAAATAAAAGAATATTGTTGTGTAAGAAGAGTGCCTATACCTACAGCTAGTTTCTAATGGCCCCATGGTTTGCCCTCTTTGGACTTCTGGACTCTCTGTACTTGACGTTTTCTTTCCATCAGGAGACAATGGGTTGGGGTTTGTTTCCTTCCAAAACACCTTGCCACCTTGTGGAATCAGAACTTACAGGATAGGTCAAGCCTTTGTTTTCCTCCCTGACATGATGACGATCATAGCAACTTTTATGGCTACCCTACAACCTTGGGGAACTCTTTCAATTTCCGAGATTAGAAGCAGTAAGACAACATCGAAGCCATCCCTTCTAGAAAGAGAGCATCTAGTGGGGAGAGAATCTTCATGTTTGGTGTAATGAGGGCTTACCCTGCTCCCCTGATCAATTTCTGGGAAGCCCTTCTTTATGAATTCCATAGACGACCTTGTACAGTCTCTCAATTAAGGGTGAAGTCATTAGTTTTAAGTTTCTTTTTCTCTTTCCTCCAAAGGGTGGTCTACTTCCTTATACAATGGCTCTAACTGTGCCATATTATCTCATGCTTTTCTGTAGATAAACCACCTTCTAAAATATAAGGGAGTGAGGTGGAAACATGTGCATTGTGTCCAGCTGAAACCATCTCCATGTGTAAGTCCTTGGGAAACCTCCTCACACAAGGACCAGAGGAAAGGTAATGGTAAGGTCTTGCCCCCTTCTTGGAGCCTGTGCCCACATTCTGTTACTAGTTCCTGTCTGACAAAGTGGTGAAAGAGAGAAGCCTTTTGATTGTCTGAGGAGCCAGAGATTGGAAGCATCCTCAAGGTATCCTCAGCTAAAGAGAATCTGGTGCTTTCTTCCTTCCTCTTTACTTTTCTAAGTGTAAGGAGGAGAAGCTTACCTTCACTCTAGGAGTTCAACAAATAGCCTGTGAAGGAGGAAGTCAGTTTTCTCTTTGTGTTTTTTATTTCTTGTTTTCCATGATGAGTTCTAAAGTTGGTCATTCCTTTTTCAATCAATTTCATCACTTATGTGCACATTCCTAGCAAGCGTACTGCCAAGGTAATTGTACTTGTCCACAGCATTTAAAATTTCTCCACTTCTTATAATTCATGGTTCCATATATGGATAAAATGCTGGGTGGTGGAGAAACTCTTTTCTCCACAGAAGGAAGAGAAAATCCACCCATACTCTGTTGCATCTCAGACTCTGGGACTTCATTGAGTGTGCTATTATCTTAGAACAAAAAGTCATGTACTAACTCTCCCTCCACTTTAATCCGAGCTTGTCACCTCAAATTCAGCTATTTATGTTCAAGGAATTTACAGTTAGTGAATCGGCAGTAGCCAAACTTGAAAACATTTTCACCCTCTTTTAAGGCAAACAACAATACTGCTGAAAACACCAAAGTAAAAAGAATTGGAGCAAGCACACAACCCTGCTTTGCTTCTTTGGTGACTGAGAAAGCAAGAGAACATTGATCCTTATCCAGAAAGGAGAGCAGTATGCAATCATGAAACTGACTTGCAATCCTGATGAATTTCTCTGGGCAATTAACTTTTTTCCCATAATCTTCCACAATTTCTCACAAATGTCAGTATCAATGAACATGCTCAAGTAGATTAATTTTGGGTACAGACCTGTGTTCTGCTCTTGGAATTGCTATTGGAATTGTCATGAAGCAAGCAGCATTTCAACTACTCCTCAGCCTTTCCTGAAGCCACACTGGTACTCAGGAAGATGACTATCTTTCAGATGAAGTATCAGCTTATTAAGGAGGACTCTGGCAACTACCTTATCAGTGACATATGAGAGGGAGAGATCCTCCTATGATAATCACAGGCCAATCTATCTCCTTTTCTTAATAGAGATAGACAATGGAGGCATCTTTGAATTTCTGAGGGTCATCTTCCTTTCGTCATGTTACCCAGAAAATTTCAGTCAGCATTTTTATGAGGAGTACAAACCCTGATTTGTAATTTTCAGCTAGAATACAACCAGTACCAGTTGCTTTGCCATATAAGAGTGACGTAATGACATTTAAAGCTGCTTCTTCATTTGGATGTTTGACTAGAGGGGAATTGACTTTAACCTGAGGTACACAGTGAATGACTTCAGCGTTGGTTGTTGATGTTTTTAAGAGACCTTTAGAAGGATTCAATCGATCTCTACCGCATCATTTATTTATTACTGATGAGTGTGGCTCAATCAGCACTGAGTAGTGGAGATGCACCACATGTGCTTGGCCCATAAGTCACCTTTTGAGCATGAAAAAGACTCTGTGGTTTGCTACTGGCAGTACACAACTGAATTTCATCTCTCTTTACAGAGCTAGAAATCCTATATCTCTGTGAGTTTTTTTTTTTTACTTTTTTTTCTTTACTTTTGATGGGGCTTAATGCTGCCTTCCCAGAGATGGATGAAATGTCCTGCTGGCAAATCCTGTAGAATTCTCATTTTCCAATTAGTGGCCTCTGAATTTCCTCCATTTTATGAACTCAGTTGTGATTTCAAATGTGCTCTTCTAGAGGAATAAATGTAGTGTGGTCCACCAAAACTTTGAAAGCTGCCCATTGTTTTTCTGTTCCACTCTTCTCAACAATGTGTTATTTCACCTTTCCTCCTAGTTAGACCTGAACTGTTCATCCTTGGAGAAGCACTCTTATCTGCTGACATTGCTTTGGCTAGTCATCTTGCCTTGGGACCACTGATTTTGTGTAACGAAAATGTTTACCTTGTAGAGGATGTCTATGCTTAGTTCAGCACTTTGTCCAAACACATTGCCTTGATCTTTGTCCCCTCCTGTCTCTTCTCCTTACAGTGATGTAGTCTATTTAATGCCAATATTTGCTGAGAGGATTTATCCATGACATTTTTGTGCATTTATGTTGACATTGTTGGTCATGATAATGTCATGGAATGTGCAAGTCTTCAGTAGGAAGTGCCCCTTGCTCTTGCCTTTCCTTGCTCTGTTCCTCTGAAAGACTCCCTGCTATGTCTCATTATCCTTTCCTATTCTGTTAGTCACCCAGAGTTCCTAGCTTATTCTCTTTGAGTATGAGTGTTTCCACTTTGTCATAACATTTTTCACTGATGTCAGAAGGTTCATCACAGTGTGTGCATATACCCTGCTGATGGTGGCTTGGTGCTTTCCTGCAAGTGGAAATCTCATTACCATAAGCTCTTCCTGATTCAGTCCCTTTGACAGGAATACAGGTTTGTTGATGAGAATATTTTTCATTCCCAAGGCTCTTCTTGTCTCTGTTTGCCCTCAGAAAGACACATATTAGCCCCTGACATGGGTAATCTGCTCTTTATTTGCCAGCTTTGCTTTACTCCAGGATACTATTTGGAAATGAAACCTCCTGACTTCTCTAGCAACAAGAGCTATTTGTCTTTCAGGTCTATTGAATTGCATATTGTCCATAAGCCTGTGCACATTCTGTGGTCCAGTGATGAGTGGAATCACCTTGGCAATTTTTTGTAGTGTGTGTGCATGCGTGTATGTGTGAGTGCATGTGTGTGTGTGTGTTCCAACCACAACGTAGAAGCCCAAGATGCTTTGGTCTGCAATCCAGAATTAAGTTGCTTGAAACAGACAAGTAGCATGGCACTATTTCTGGTCCTCTTCATTCATCAGATGAGCAGTACTGTCCTTCAAAATGATTGCTCAGACATCCAGTTGTCTGCTGAATCCCACAGCTCCTTCTCTCTGGGGAGAGAATGACCCTATTGCATGGGCCACCTGTTTACAAGGATATGTCTACATCTCCTAGTGTATCTATAGCCACTTCTTTGTCCTTTGTCTGTCACCACAGGCCTTTGAGGTAGATAAAAATGTTAACATTAGAGGATGATGTCTTTTGACTTATACATACATTAGATTTAAGCGAGGCCCAGTGGCACGAAGCCATTGCCTTCACTCTCTTCCAGAATCATCAAAGTTCAATGACAAGGAACTGGTGGTGTCTGGCACTGCATCCAATTACCTTGGCATCCTTAGAGTATACCCAAATTCGAAATACCCAATGCTTCAGCATCCTTCGTGGTCATTGGAACCAATTGTTTCCATCTGCCCATTCTGTCAGGGGAAATCTTCAGACACATCAATCTTCCCCTAAGAATCCCTTTTTGGCTGGATCTCATTAAGTTTGGCCTGTTGCCTTATTATTTTGATTCTACTGGATGAAAGTATTGTTCCTATGATTTGTTGTTTGATCAACTCATTCTTTAGGAAGAGAATATTTAGTTTCCAATTCTTAGTCTTAACCTTTTATTTCATGTAATTTTCATTGCATCATGAGCTACAAATAATGCATTTAATATTTCTTCCTTTCTGCATTGGATTTTGAGGTTTTTATGCCCTAGTACATGGTTCATATTTGTGTAGATGCCATGTACTGCTGAGAAAAAAAAAAGTCTGTTCCATGCAATCCCCATTCAGTTTTCTCCAGAGGTCCACCACTTCCCAAATTTCTAAAATACTATTCACCTCCTTACTTTCTTTCTTGTTTATTATGGGGAAAGATTTATCCTGTTCTTATTGGGAGAAGTTGAAGCCCCCATTAGT
Organism: Potorous gilbertii; assembly: GCA_028658325.1. Classification (NCBI taxonomy): domain Eukaryota; kingdom Metazoa; phylum Chordata; class Mammalia; order Diprotodontia; family Potoroidae; genus Potorous; species Potorous gilbertii. The sequence goes on along the minus strand of JAQQSK010014491.1, from coordinate 5,350 downwards.
ATTGTCTCTTTCTTCTTGTAACTCTCTCAACTTCTCCTCTAAGAACCTGGATGCTATACCACTTGGTGCACACGTTTAGTACAAATACTACTTCATTTATGTATTGATAATGGCTTTTTCCTTATTGCTAATATAATTTAGCTTCTTAATAGGAAGATCGTACCCCATCCCCCTCTCCCCCCATTAACTGGTTTGCTTATTAAGGGGAGTTTGATTACAGAAGATTTTTGGGAAAGCCCACACCTTTTGGTAATTTTCTAATGTGTTACTGGTTCTCAAGGGTTAAGCCACCTTCCAGCTATAAAAAATAAAGATTCTGAGGTGCCATTTCACTTTGACGTTATTGATTTGAAGCATTTTCTTTGTTCAGAGAAGACTCTGGAAAGCTAACCTCTTTCCTTCTATGGTAATCTGATAGTTTTTCTTCTTCATGTGATATAATTATACATTTTCTGCCTCCCCCTTTCCTCTTTTCTCATTATAATTCATTTTTACCACTTAATTCAGTTTTATATCATCAAATTAAAGTCAACTGAAACCCATACATTCTATTTAAATCCCTTTTAAATATTTTAATAAAGATATATTTTTCAATAATTTCAAGTATCACCTTTCCACATAGAGATGTAAACAGTTTGCCCTTTCTAAATAGATGTTTTTCTCCCTGTTTTCCTATTTATGTCTCTCTTGAGTCTTGTCTTTGAAAAATACATTTTCTGTTGAAATCTGACCTTTTCATTGGAGAGATTTGGAAGTCTCCTATTTCATTGAATGTCAATCTCCTCCTCTGATAGATTATGTACAATTTCACTGACTAGTTGATCTTTGGTTGTAATCCAGGTTCTTTTGCATTATAGATTATCATTTTCCCTGTTCTCTGATCTTTTAATGTAGAAGCTGCAACGTTCTAGAACCCAGCACACAAAGTCAGTAACCAGACCCCTAGCCCCAAGTGCAAGAAGCATCGGAGGGTGAAGTCCTAGAGTTGACTGTTGGGGGAGTTCTGTTTTCCAGTGCTCATGGTGGTTCACTGTGCTCACATCTGCCAAGTCCCCTGGCAGTGTGAAGAGAGGAGGGTTCCAATGCGTAGCTATCACATAAAATATGGATACCAATATTTTGAGGTCTGTATGCATGTTTTTCTTATCAGTGGCCCAATGTTCATGAAAGGACAGAATGTTGGACTGGATGTGGTAAATCAAAGGTTTATTGTGATCATTTATATTTTTGTTCTTGTGGTTATGTTTTCTAGAGTAGGTTCCTGCTGTAGTTTGTCTGCTTCACCATCCTGGGGCTCAGCATCTCTCACTGGTTTGCTGAGGTGGGGCTTGTTACTGGCTTGACTGGAGGACTCTGGTCCTGTACTCATCCCCATCAGCTGCAGGAAAAGAGACATTTCCCATTGATTCCTCCAGCCTCAGGAGCTAAAAGATTGCCATAATTAGTCTTACCACCTTGTCCAGTGATTCAGGATTTTCCTGGGACAGTATTTTCTGGGCTTTTCAAGGTCAATAAGTGAGGGCAAGAAGAACTTACTGCATAGTCTGCCATCTTGGCTCAAGAAGTCAAAATAGGTGACTTTCAAACATTCAGCCTGTGGACTGAGGTCTCCATAAGCTGCTGCTACTGCTGCTACTGATTCAACCACTTCCACTGCCTTCTTCTGGTTTGTTGGAACTGGGGCTGGACTAGCACAACATGTGGTGTACCAAATTCCTTTCTCACCCAGGACCAACGGACTCCTCCTGCGGACCTTGTAAATTGTTGTTAGCGACTACGTGCTGAAAAGTCTGAAAACCAGCAATGCTGCCAGGGATTCAGTTTCCTGAGGCCTCCTCTGACTTTGCTGGGACTGGGTCTCTGCTGGCATGGCCTGCTCTGGGCTGTAGTCTTGTCTATCAGAGGAACAACAAACGTTTTCTCTTAGTCATGCGGGTTGTAAATTTGTTTCACTTTGTTTTATTTTTGTGGCTTCTGCCACTCTAGCATTAGTTTATAGTTGTTTTTAAAAGGTATTCGAAAGATTTTTGAAGAGATCTCAAGGGAGTCCCTACCTTTAGTCATCCATCTTGGCTCCACCCCTCAAGGCCCTGATTTAAAAAGGAAAAAAGAAGTAAGTACAACTGATCAATACCTTGAGAATATCTGAGCCCTTGGGCAATGAATGGCCCTCCCATCTCCATGAAGGGGTGGGCTGGGAACATCTTCCTCAATCATTTTGTTCCATTTACTTTTGGCTTCTTGCTGTCTCATTGTCTTCATCAAAATCATTCATCTACAAGCAGAGGAAGGCCTCAGATAGGGCTGCATCCAAAGATTGAGTCAACCCTTGACCTATAGCTTTCAGCACGCAGAACTGCCCTGGTCCATGGCCCCATCTTCTGACCTGAGGCCTTGTAATCACAATTCTCAGACAGCAGAGAGATATTCATGCGTGCAGTTCACCTTCAGAAATCTTAGCTTCTCACTTGGCAGAGGTTCCCCTTCTCTGAAGCATAAAACAAACTTTCCCAGAACCCAGCCCCTCCTTTCTGGTCACAGCCTGTGGAAACCCTGGGTTCCTTCTTCTAGGACTTTATCTCTTTTTCCTGACCAGCCTGTCATCTCTCAGCACCTCATGGAGGAGGAGGGGTCCTGCTGCCTGGGGTCTTAGGCATCCTTTGATCCTTCCCCACACACTCTCAGAAGTCACACTGTCCTGGCTGTTCAGCCAATCAAGGAATCCATGAAACATCTTTATAATTCTCCACTCTGATCCAGACACAGGACTGGGCTTCAGGAATACAAGGAAACATTGAAGCAATGCCTGCTTTAAAGAGGGCATTAAGAGGGGAGAGAATCTTCATGTTAATAAGTAGAATGAGGGCTTACCCTGCTCCCCTGATAGATGCCTGGGCAGCCCCTCTTTGCGCATTCATTACAGGTCTGTGTACAATCTCTCAACTAAGTGTGAGACCATTAACCTCAGGTTCATTTATCCTCTTCCCTCCCATGTGTGGTTCACTTCCTGATGCACTGAGTCTAACTGCACCATATGGGGTGATCACTGTCTGTAGCCACAGCCCCTTATAAAATATAAGGGGGGGAGGTGCATACACTTTTGTGTATGACCTTGGGAACCTCCTCCATCAATGACCTGAGGAGGTGTAACTGTCAAGTTCCCCTCCCTAATTGGAGCTTGTGTCCAAATTCTGTTACTGGTTCCCTTCTCTCAAAAACTGGTGAAGGAGAAATCTTTACACTGCCTCAAAACTCAGAGCTTATGGGCATTTAAGTGATGTCCCCATCCAAAGAGAATCTGGTATTCTTGTCAACTCCCTTTTAGGTGTGTGTGGAGGGATATGTGCAGGATAAGGAGGAAACTCAGACCTTCCCTGTTGAATGCCAAGAAATTTCTTTTAAAATAGGAGTTCAGCTATTTTTGCTTTGTGTTTGCTGTTTCTTGTTCTCCATGATGGATATGAGAGTTGGTTATTTCCTTATGAGACAACTTTCTCATTTATGTGGACATTCCTAAAAGATACACTTCCTAGGTATGTGAACTTCTCCACAGCATTTAAAATTACTCCATTTGCTGTAATTGATGTTTGCATGTATGGATGGTCTAATGCTACCTGCTAGAGAACCTCTGTTTTCTTCATGTTAATTGTTAGGCCAACGTTAACACAAAGGACATAGAATTGTCCGATATTTTATTCTATCTCAGCTTGAGAGTCTGCACAACCATTTGTGAACAAATCAAACATGAACTCTTCCTCCACTTTAATCTTGCCTTGAATCCTTGTTGTACTTTCAAGCTAAATTTCTTTTGAATTTGGTAATTACCCTTCATGGTGTTTTGGTCCTTGTTAAAGGTATCTGACCAAAGTGCTGAAAACATCATGCTAAAAAGCGTGGGAGAAATCACACCACCCTGCTTGGTGACTGGGAAGGTTCCACAGCATTGTTCATTATCCAGAACCTGTACAAACATGACTTTGTGAAATTGTTGTAGGATCCTTCTCTGAGCAACCAAATTTCTTCCAGAAGTCCTTGTGAATGGTGGTCTCAAAGGCCTTGGTTACATTGGTGAACATTATGTACAGGCCTCTGTTGGCACCCAGCATTTCTGCTGGAGTTTATGGGCAGCAATCATCTTGTCAATTCTTTTTGGTCCTTTCTGAAGTCCAACTAGCTCTGAGGTAGATAGCCATCTTCCAGGTGAAGAATCAGTCAGTTAAGGAGGCATCCAGCAGGAATCTTGCCAGCAGTGAATAAGAGACAAAGGCTTTCTGTGGGCTGCAGGGCACATCGTTTCCTTTTCTTTAACAGAGAAGGACACTGGAGACATGTTTGAACTCCTGGGGATAATCTCTCGCTATATAATCCAGAATATTGCAGTCAGTTTTTCTATGAGCAGTGAACCCCCTTCCTTGTAAATCTCAACTAGAATAGATTCAGCAGCAGACATTTTGCCACACAAGAGGAATTTAATGGCATTTAAGACTTCTTCTTCAGCTGTAAGTTCAGTAGAGATGGATAGATTTCCACCTCATGGAAATGGTCAGTGGCTTCAGCATTGGTTGATGATGGTCTGTTGAGAGGCCTATGGAAGTCCTTCTCTTCACAGTAATGTCCTTATCACTGATCAGTGTGAAAGCATCAACACACTGTAATTGACATGCACCACAGGTCTTTGGCCCTTGGTCTTCAGGACATTGTTAAAAGGCTTGGATTGTTAAGATCAGCTTGATGGAGTTAAATGCTACCTTTTAGAGATAGATGAGCTATGTTGCAGGTAGATCTTGCAGAGTTCTCGTTTTTTCCATTTACTAGCTTTTAAGTTTCTCCATCATTTTCATCAAACTAGCCCTGATGTTTGAGAGTGTTCTGACACAGATGCATAAATGTGTTGCTGTACATCAAAACTCTGAAAGGTTCCCACTCCTTTTCTACTTCACTCTTGCCAACCGTGAATTGAATCAATTTTACCTACAAATCAGGAGTTTTTGGGCACAGGGAAGCTTTCTAATTTGTAGATAGCACGTCTTTTGGCAGCTTTTTTCATTTTTGAAGTTGCTACTTTTGTTGAATATAAATGTTTACCTTGGAGAGGCTAAGTCCATGATTAATCCACTACTAATTCCTGAACTTCACCTTCATCTCTGTCCTATTGTAGGACTTCTCCTTAAAATGATATAGTCCATTCAATGCCAATATTTGCTGTGAGGATTAATCCATGAATTTTTCAGGCACTTATATAAAGAGAAGAGAGTGTTGGTGATGAGAATGTCATGAGATGAACAGTGTTCAGTAGTTAGTGCCCCTTTCTATTTCTTTTGCTGACTCCCTTCCAATAAGGAATCTCTGC
>JAQQSK010014490.1:0-11105 GCA_028658325.1 Potorous gilbertii | reverse complement strand
GTTTTGAATGTCAAATAGAACATTTTGTTAAGGAGCCCCTAGGGTTTAGTGTGTGTGTGTGTGGGGGGGGTGGGTTTGACATGATCAGATCTGTATTTTAGGAAAAATAACTTTAGTGTCTGAGTGGAGAATGAATTGGAATAGGGAAAGACTTGAGGCAGGCAGACCTACCATCAGGCTATTGCAATAATCCAGGTTCAAGGTAGTGACAAGGGCCTGCACCAGGGTGATGGAAATGTCAGAGCAGAGGACAAATTTGAGAGATGTTTCAAAAATGGAATTGGCAGACCTCGGCAATGGATTGGTTATGGGGGGTTAGAGATAGTGAGGAATCCTCCAGGATGACTCTTACAGATGGGAAGATGATATTGCCCTCTCTAATAATAAGAATGTAGGAGGTAGGGACGTTTTGGGGGAAAAGATAATGAGCTCTGTTTTGGACATATTGAGCTTAAGGTGTCTACTGGACATCTAGTCTGAGATGTCTGAAAGGAAATTGAGGATGAGAGATTGACGTCAACACTGAGACTTCTACTCCACTGGAAGAGCCAGGACTTATAGAAACCAACCCCCCTCACCTTCCCAACCCCATGATGTAGGAGGAGATCCCATCTAATTCTTTCTGACTTAGTTTTGATCATGAAAAGAAAAAGAAAAATAATTTATTTGTGTGGCATGTGACTGGAACCAAAGGGTCAACTCCAAGGGGAAAGACAAAAGATGCTGAATATACAGTAGTCCTCAAGCTGAGGCCACAAATCAAGGATGTGAAGAGCAGGAGCATTTCTCAGGGATTGTTCCTGCTTGTCATTCTTGCTTAGCCATGTAGTTGGGGAAAGCAGAGCCCTGGTAAGGATGTAGTCCCTTACCCCCAAACCCAAGGGACCCTCTTCCCTAATACCATGTAAGCTTAAGGGAAAAATTGAAGGGCATTTGGCCTCAGTTTCCCCTGGAAGATAATGGCAAGTATAGGAGGGAGAAAGGAGGAAGAAGAACTAAGTTTCTTTTTAATTTACAGAACATCTTAAACTACTTTTCAAATTTTAAGGGGTTTGAGGAAACCCAGTACGTGTCTTGCCAAGCACGTTTTCCCTTAATTTTCAAGCCCATGTGTATTTTAAGGGAAATAAAACCCACATGTTTCTGATCATTTACACTTAAATCACCAAAATATTGCTTTTTACAAGCTTTGTGTTGTCAGAAAGTCCTTTGAACTTTTTTTTGTGTGAAGTTATTCTTGGCCTTTTGGGAAAACAAACAGGAAGTTGTGTCCTGTAGAGGGCAAACAAACTGAAAGAAGAGTTGCTGGGGTCAGCTCAGGGATCCAAGCTGTTTACACAATCCAGAAAATGGGTAAAGCTAGGGGAGGAGGCAGTGAAATTCAATAGAAAGTGCCTTAGATTGAACCAGACTTCTAAAACATCTGGGTTTTAGTCCTAGATTTTGTTACTGATTTTCAGGGCAACCTTGGACAAAGCAAAAAAAAAATATGGAATTTCAGTGTTGGGAATCACTTAGTCCAACCCAGATAATGAGCAGAAATCCATTAAGATCATCTCCAACAAATGGATATGCAGCCTTTATTTGAAGGCCTCTAATATGGAGAAAGCTACTATTTCTCCAAATTATCCCTTACACTTTTGGATATCTCTAATTATTTGGTATTATTTTTTTCTTACATAAAACTTAAGTCTACCTCCATGCAACTTTTGTACATTCTCCCCATTTTTACTCTCTAGGATCCAACAGAATAAATCTAATCCCTTTTCTACATGACAGCTTTTCAAATACTTGGAGTTAACTCTCACATCCCCTCAATGTCCCCTCCAGGTTAATTATTACAAATTCTTCAAACCAATATTCATATGTGATAAATCATTTTCTCAGGTTCTCAATTTCCTCTTCTGTCAAAGGGAATTATGTTATCCTCTCCTCAACTATTGACAAGGAATTTTAGAGAATGTATTTGATTTTAAAAAACACCAACAACCCACTCAACACACATTTCCATGATAACAGGGTACTATCATTGTCTAAATGTCTTGAGCATGACCCTTTATTGAATTCCCATGTTTCAAGTTGAGAATCCTTTTGTCATAATATCCTACATACTAATAATAGAGTTGAAAGTAGATTTCCTATTAGGTTTAAAGGCATTAGAATGCAAAGGTATTATGAGCCAGAGTTTATCCCCATCTAAAATGCCCTCCTCATTACTCTCTGTCTATCCAATTCTCAGAACTATATGCAACTCAAATAGAACAACTGGGGTTATACCCTAGGACATTGAATTTACAGGGTACAGATAACCCATGCAGTCCTTCAGCACCTAAAAATGGCACATTTTGGCACCAAGTTAATAGAAATAATTAGTTAAAATAGGAAGCTATCAGATGGCAGGTTGGGCTAAAGTGTACCCTCCTACATCTTTTTGCCCCACCCCACCTCCTCATTTCCTTTTAATGACTACTATTCAATTCTTAACGCTTCACCTCAATTTTTACTTAGTCTTAAAGCTTGAAACCAATATTCTAGCCTAAACTGACCTTTCCTTCTTCTCTACATACAATACATAATAATACTTACTGGTGCCACTTGAGACCTGTACATAAATGTTTTTCAGGACTTCTTTCAAAGTTTGACATCAGTGAACTCCTTGAGCATAGAAAATGTGTCTTTTACTTGAGTCCTTTGCAGTGCCTAATATAGTATAGAATGCAGCAGTTATCTCCCTTTTGGAAGAAAAAAAGTGAATCGAATACAAATCTTTATGAACATAGAAGAATCAGCCATTGCCTAGATAGCTATGTTCTATGTAAGACATAATTTCCGTTTTCTAGAGACTTTGTTCCAAGAATCAAAACCTACCTTGGAATCACTTTAACCAAAAAATAATACAACCTGACCTTCATTGCTTCCATGTATATGATTGATTTTGCTCCTTGAAAGCATGAACTGTTTTTATCTAAACTTTTTATCTTGCCTGCTGCATAGGATAACACTATGTACACAGTGGATGCTTAATAAATTTTATTTATTATTGTTGAATGTTCAGTTCAAGCTTAACTTTCCTATCATTCGGTGATAATTTGCTTTATAAAATTAAAATGAGACCACTCTTTTACTAGCTTTGGCAAAATATAAGTAAGACAAGAAAAAAGAAATTCAAAACTTGGGGTTAAAGGGAACTTAAGGCACCTGGCAGCAGAGTGGATAGGGTGCTGGAGCTACCTGAGTTCATCTCAGATACTTGCTATCTATGTGATTCTCGACAAATCACTTAGCTTCTGTTTGCCTCAGTATCCTCAACTATAAAATGGGGGCAATAATAGTACCTATCTTTACGGTTGTTGTGAGGGTCAAATGAAAGAATATTTGTAAAAAATGTTTAGTACAGTGCCTAGCACACAGTAGGTACTAGATAAATTTTTATTCCCTTCCCTTATTCCTACTTAGATTAATTACAAAAACAGGGGAATGGAGGATCAGGGAGTGACAATGACTTGCACAAGTTCCCGCTGATGAGCAGAATGGAGAATGGAAGCCAGGCCCCTTGATCCCTGGCACTTTGACTGAATATGCTCCAAAAAATGAAATATAAAAGATCAAGGCCAAATAGAATAGAATAATAATATGGGCCTCATTTCCCTCATCTGTAAAATGAAAAGGTTGCACTAGATGACATTGGAGGGTGTTTCCAGTTCTAGATTTGTGATATTATACCTTCTGAAGTCTTTTGTAGTTTTAAATTGATGGTTTGATAATATTGTGGAGGTTACAGCTGAAATGGACCATAACTGGAAGTGAAGGGTACTTTGGGGTTACTCTTTGTTCTAGTAGAAATCTAGTCCTTGGGTCTCTTTCACTAACACAGGTTAAAAACCCATAAACAACATTTATCATAAAAAAATTAAATGAAATCAATAAACATTTATTAAGGACCTATGTGCTAAGTCCTGAGGATACAAAGGAGGCAAAATACTATCCCTGCACTCAGGGCACTTACAATTTAATGAGGGAGATAACATGCAAAAAAAAGTGCAAAATTTACAAAATAAATAGGAAATTATTAACAGAGTGAAGGCACAGGACTTAAGAAGTTGGAGAGGGTTCCTTGTAGAAGGTGAGATTTTAGTTGACCCCTAAAGGATGTCAGGGAGGTCAGTTGTCAGAAGAGATGAGGGAGAGCATTCCAGGCATGGAATGAGAGAATGTCTAGAGCCAAGAAATGGAATAACTAAGAAACCAATGTCACTGGGTCACTGGGTGTTGGTGAGTAAGATATAAGAATATTGGAAAGATAGGAGGGGGCTAGGGTATGAAGGGCTTTGAATACCAAACATCATTTTGTATTTGCTTCTGAAGGTAATAGGAAGCCACTGGAGTTTATTGAATAGGGAGGTGAGATGATATAATGGTAATTCAAATGAGAATGTCTTTCCCTTCATTAATAGGCTCATGTGACCTGCCTGTGTCACATGGAAGACTGAATCACATGGAGCTTGTGCTGGGAGGTGTTTGCTGAATAGGTGTAACAGGAGGATGTGGAACAGAAAAGATAGAACAGAAAGAGGTGGGACTAGAACAGAGTTGAAAGAAAGTTAGAGAGCAGTCAGAATTGAAGGATGCAGGCAAGTCTGCAGCTGGCTGAGAGTGAGAGAAGGGTATTTGTTTAAGGGAATCTGTTTGTGATTTGTTTAAGGGAGCTGGTTTGTGGGAACCCTAGTAGAGGGAAGGCTTGGGGCTGGTGTTGCCCTCTGCGTTGTCATTGTGTATAGACATCTTTGTTATTAAGATAGATTTGGCTTTTTGATGTTTGAACAAATATTTTTGTTCTACCTTCTATGTGAAGAGTCTACTGAATTTCGCTATTCAGAATCGTGCTGGCATATTCATGATCACTGTAGGTGCTGTGAATATGGCATTGGCACTACATGTGATCAGACTAGGAAAGTCACTTTGGTAACTGAATGAAAGATGGATTGGAATGGAGAGAGAATTGAGGTAGGCAGAGCCTCTCCACCCCTCCCAGCATACTGTTGAAATAAGGTGTAAGGAAACTGGGACATCCAAAGCATACATAAAATCATTTTGAAAATCTTACATTCCTATGAATTTTTATTTTTTCATGAACCAGAAAAAAAACACAATTTGGATGAAAGAATACCAGAAATCCTGCATTAGAACAAATCCTTTCATTTTTCAAATGGGGAAGCTCAGGTCCAGAAAGGAAAGTGATTTGACTAAGATCTTACAGGTAGTTTATAGCAGAGCCAGGATTCAGAATTAGTTTCTTAGATTCCAAATTCACTAATTTTTTGTTGCAAAATTCCTATCAGTGTTGGGCTTAACAAGCATGTCAAGAATCAGTTTCCTTTCCTAGCAATCATCAAAATGCAAAATATCTCTTTCTAATATGACCCAATCCAAATACACAATTGGGTGTATTGGATTATTGAGATCTTTTACATAAAGAATAATAGTAAATTTTGCATTAACCTGTAGGAAATTCCAGCTCCTTCCTTTCTTTCAGAACATAGATGCCATCCATTCTTCAGCTCCCTGAAGCTTTCATGCCATTTTTTTTGTTTAAATTCTACATTTCTTAAAGCAAACAGCCCTGACCTTTTTAATCTTCACCCCAAATTCTCCTGACTGTTTCCGCTTTTCATCAAGCTTGTGGCCACTTATCTCAGTTCTCCTGCCTGTCTTTTCCCTTTCCCTCACTGAAAAGATTGTTTTGTCTCATCGGGAGTCCACTTTCCTGCCTCATATGAAAACCCTTATAGCAAAGACACAGGCAGCATTGAGATCAGGGCAAAGCAGAAACTGCAATCAGCTTGCTGCTGGACCATGCTCCACAATTAGCCTGGCGGCCCTGTCAGCAGCTTAAGGAAGTATTTTAAATCAGGCCTGTTTCTCTTTTCCTGTAGTGCTCCTCATGCACTGTCTCTGCAGGAAGGTGCTACAGGGGATAGCAGGATACGGTGCTGGCGTAAGATGTTACCTAACGACAGCTGGGAGCCAGGCAGTTGGTTAGAGTCAAAAGAGGCTTGGATCTGTCATCAAAGAACCTGGGTTTCAGTCCTAATTCTGCTACTTATGAGCCAACTAGATAACCACAGAGGAATGCTTTAACAAACTCTCTGAGCCTCAGTTTCCACCTCTGTAAAATGAGGAGGCTGAATCATCCCTAAGATTCCTTCTCATTTTCCTCCTCTTAAGGAGAAAAAGCATTTAGTGTATGAAGCGTAATGGGAGGATGCACATGAAATATGAGAAATTTGGCTCAGTGTTTGATTGTGGGATACTGACTACCCTGTTGTAGGGTCTAATGGCCATTAGACAGACATTACAGGCTATCTAATCTATTCCCCTTATTTTATAATTGAAGAAACTGAGACTCAGGGATTGTGACCCACATAAAAAGACAAGATAAAAAGTACCCAGGTCTTAGGTCACCAAGAACAATACTCTTTCTGCTATACCCTGATGCCTTCTGAGTTCAAAGGACGAAGAGACCACTGTGCTTCATGGAGGAGGTGGGATTGGGCTTTTGGGTAGGTGGAGCAGAGCAGGAAAGGACATTCCAGGAAGGAGAAACTGAGTTAAGTCCAGGATCAATAATATTCCCATCTTCTTTTCACTTGTTCCCAAATAAATATCCCTTGATATAGTACATAGCTCAAAAATAACCCAAAATGTCTTTCTGAGATGTATAACTTTCCACAAAACCACACAAGCTTTAGGGGTGTGTGGGATATTCAGGAGAGCCAGTACCTCTGGTATAAGGGCCTGCTGAGACTTTTCCAGGGCTAATCATCCATCTTTGTTGTACACTTTCACCCCACTTTTACCTGTGACTCTAAGAAGCTGTAATATGTCCAGTGATCATACACCAAGAAATCATTGGGGCACACAATCTAAACCAGGTTAATGATAATTTACAGGATGGATAGTAGATAGATGCAACTAAGTATTACATTTGATAGAGCACCAGTCCTAGAGTCAGGAGGACCTGAGTTCAAATTCGGTTTTAGATGCCTGATGCTTACTTGCTGTGTGTCTTTGGGCAAGTCACTTAACTCCAATTACCTCCAAAGTTAAAAAAGGAAAGCAGGAAGAAAGGAAGGAAGGAAGGAAGGAAGGAAGGAAATAAACCTGTTGGTGAGTTACAGGGGTGTCTACCCCAAGTATATTAAGATTTCCCCGGTGGAATAGGCAGATGAAAGCAATTTGTTCCAAAGGCTATGAAGGTAGCTGAAGGAGGTGCTGTGGAGCACTTAGAATTAGAATCAAAGATGGTCATCCCTTGAGTCCCAGGCCAGCACCAGTCATCCTGACTTCTGTCTTGCCAGTGGATCTTGAGGACTGTGGAAGAGAGTGAGACTAATGACTTTGAGCAGCTTTGCCTCACTTAAATCCAACTGCCAGGTAAGTTAAGACATTATCTCATGATGTCATTGATCCTCTCTGAAATGAAGAGCGACCTCCAACAACCTATAAGTTGGCTAATCCACTTCTCTCATTTTACAGAGGGTAAAACTGAGACCATAGAAGGGAAAGGACTTGTCCAAAGTCAAGGAATTGTTGAAGGGCCTGCGATTGTAACACAGGACATGACTTCCAATACAGTTTGTTTTGCATTAGAGACCATACTTTTCCTCACCTGTCTTTCCATTAAACTATTTCCTCTTTCCTCAGTGGGTATATATAAAATAAACAAACAAAACAAAACATTTGATCCTAGAATGAGTATAATGGAAAAAGTCATGGCACCAGAGTTCATATCTTCAATAAGCCACTTTCAACTTTTGTGGCTGTCAACAAGTAGGTTGTGGGACCTCAGTTTCCTCAATAGATGAAATATCCTTTATTAAGTGAAAGAATTGGAATAAAAAGGCCTTCCAACCTCAGGCATATATTGTCTCCTGACCTCAGGGTACAGGCCCAAACACCATGGGAAAACAGGAAGGATCTAGTAGTTATGACTACATAAAAATAAAATTCATCTCCTTCATTTAGGTCTGCCTAGAAGAAAACTCTCTAAATCACTGTTGAAATGAAGGCATCATTTTGCCTAGTGTGTCAGGGTTTTTATTTAGATCTCTCTAGAGCTAGACAGGACCACTGAATTCATCCAGTTCATTCCCCTTATTTTGTTAATGAGGAAACTGAGGCTCAGGAAAGGTTAAATGATGCATGGATGTAATGTTAATGGATTTTTTGCATAATGGGAAGATCTTTCCCATCCATTAATAGGCCCATGTGACCTGCTTGAGTCACATGGAAGCCTGAGTCACATAAGTCTGTGGTGGGAGGAGCTTGCCAAATGGGTGGATCAGGAAGGGGTAGAGCAGGAAAGGTGGAGCAGAAGTTGGACACACCAGTTAGAGCTGAGGGAGAGAGAGGAAGCAAGTAGTGAGCTGTGAGTGGGAAGGCCCTAGCAGGGGTCAGGTTTGGGGATGGTTGTACTCCCTGAATTGTTATTGTGTATAGATTTCTTTGTTGTTATGATGGATTTGGCTTTCTGGTATTGGGATTCAGTTTTCTGTTATTTAAATAAATGTTTTTGGTTCTATCTTCCATGTAGAGAGTCTGTTATATTTTGCAATTCAGAATTACACTAGTATATTTATAGACACCACAAGCACTGTGAATATCATGTTTGGTACTACATTTGGCAACAAAGGTGGGATTGAGAAATATCAGACCTATATTTGGAGGCAGAAAGGTTTTAGAGAGAAAAATGGATATCTCGTGATGGAAGGATTTACCTTATTCCTCCCTAACAAGAGAATGGGTTAAAAGCACAAAGAACTGTGAAAACTGGGAATCGAGGCTAGGAAAAAGAGAACCTAGAGATTTGGAAAGATGTTTGCAAGTAATACAAAAAGAATTGGAGAAAGAACTGGCAGGGATGTGTAGGAGAGACTGGGCCTTGCTAACAAGTTATTGCCTTATGTGTGAAAACAGAGACAAGTTGTTGAAAGAGAAAGCTCAGGTGGAAAGGAGTTAGCTGGTTTGCATGAGGATCTTTCTGTGCCACAGCATTTGGGCTCTCTCTTAGAAGAACAAGCTGGGACATCTCAGGTAGTAGAAAAATGTGTTGTTGTTAATTAAGCTCTCAAAAAGAAGTGAAAAACTAACAAAAGGAGTGTGCATGTAGACCTTGCACAGGCTGGGCCTAGTTGCCCCAGTGATTGCCAGGAGAATGTGTGGAAGGAAAATGAAATAAAATTAGATGAGGAAGGCTTTTACAAGTGTAGAAGTTTGCCCAACACTAAAAAGAAAGCAGGAGAACCAGGGTGGCAACACAGTATTTAGGGAGGTAATTGAGGATTTTACTGAGCAGGAGGTCACAGATATTTTGAGTCTGTTCACCCAGAGGATGGGAGAAGGGGCTGGAGGAGTATTGATAGGTAACATAGATTGTTTGAAATTTACAAGTATTGATAAGAATCCTTTTGTACAGTAAGTTTTTAGGGATTACCATATGCAAGGAAGTAACAATGTGATTAATCTGTTAGCTTTAGTGGTGGACTGATTCAACAGCCAGTATACTACTGACTCTATGTAGCCTAGTAGAGATAGACCCTGGTATTCACATAGGGACTGTATGAGAAAGTTAAAGGAGGAAGTAATGAAGACTGTCATAATGAGGGGAGATGTCAAGGATTATCACAGTATCCCCCTTAGCAGTTTCTCATAGAAATATCATAGTAAAAACAGTTCCTCCTGCTTACAAGCATCTAGTTTTGACTTTAATAATTGGGGAAACAGGGAACCCTCTTTCGGAGGTGCTGGGTGAGATTTCACAGTTAAATGACCTAGGGGAATGGGGAAAAGACAAATTTCCTCAAGAGAGAAGAGCAAATAACCAGCAGATTCAACGTCAGAACAGATTGATAAGAAAAGAATTGTTTACTGCTCTATTGAGATCAGGGGTAGATTTTGGAAGAATAGAAGGTGTTCCAACGAAAAGCTATATAAAATGTACTGAGAAAAGGGGCTTAATGAGAAATGTGAGAACTGCCCCTATAGATTCTCTTGAAACATTGTATCCAAATTTGTCACAGCTGCAGGGAGATAGGAAATTGTCCAGGCCCCAGCTCAGATTAAAGAAAGTACATCTCTGGCCAAAATGAAGGCTCCAAATCGGAAAATAGAAAGCAGTCGACAACAATAAATAAGGCTATGGGTTCATGGACTCTATAAGCATGGCTGACCCTATGTCTACCTGTTTCTGGTTATTGTCCCCTTGTTTCTTTTTGATATTTTTTGTCTGTTAAACTTGTTTGTTAGATTTCTTTCCTGCAGCCTCAGTACCCTCCACCTGCAGATACCTGATTGCTTAAGCTGGTTGTCATCCCTGTACCTGGTGTTGACCAAGCTCTGGATGCCAGCTGAGGAACTGACTCCTCAAATGGGACTTCTTGGGGTTGGGACAGCTCTACATCAAATCTCAGCAGGAAGTAACTATGAAAGAAGAGACCTTGGCCCCATACCCCAAGATTTGGGATCCTATTCATTCAAGCGGCAATGATGGGGTAGTTATGCACAAGCCTGAGTCTAAGTTATTGCTTTATGTGTCTATTTTGTGTTATTCCTGCTATATTGTTGTAAAGTTCTGTTGACACCAGTTACCCCTAAACTCCCATTAACCTATGTAATGGATAAGAAAGATCTTGGGGCCAAATGTATTGTTAATGTATGTTTTGAATAATGGGAACATCTTTCCCATCCATTAATATGCCCACGTGACCTGCTTGAGTCACATGAGTCTGTGGAGGGAGGAGCTTGCCAAATGGGTGAAGCAGGTTCCATGTGGAGAGTCTGTTATACTTAGTAATTCAGAATTACACCAGCATATTCATAGCTAAAAATATTAGGTAATATAAGTTATGGCAAACCTAAAAATGCTATATACCAAACAATATATATTTGATGGCATTCATTCAGTAATTTTGACACAAAAACCACAGCATGATTTAACCTATTTTTTAAAAATTGATTTTATCTGGAAAAACAAAGCCATAGCAAATAGGTAACAGCAAATAGCATAAAACAAGGACCCTGGCAAATTTCTGAAGGGACAGTCTCTG
>JAQQSK010014489.1:0-11105 GCA_028658325.1 Potorous gilbertii | reverse complement strand
GACCTTCTCGGCCGCCCGAAGATCCAGGTCCCTGCCGCCCGCTGGGCTCTGCTGGCTCCTCTCAGTGCCGCGTGGCCAGGGCGGGGGAGGGAAGCGCTCAGCCGGGCAGGACTCCGCTCCCGTCCGGGTACCTTTGTGGTCAGTTCTTCAGGGCTCTCTGCAACGGAAATCTCCTTCACTGTGTTTCTGCGCGGCTTCCACTGTTCCAGAATTTGTCAGGAGTTCTTTTTACAGGAAATCTATGGGCTGTGGGTTCGGACCTAGCATAGGTGAGTCTTTCTACTCCGCCATCTTGGCTCCACCTCTAGTCTAGATTCTTGTAGTATCCTTCTAAATGGTTCTTCCTACCTTTAATTTCTACTCTTTTCAGCAGATCCTTCAAATAGCTGTCCAAATAATCTGTTAAATGTTCTGCTCTGCAAAAGTTACTCTCCTGTTCAAAGAACTTCAGTAGTTCCTGAATGCCTTTGGCACAAAATTCTAACCTCATATGTTTCTCATATATGCCCTTCTGACAGTACTATCACTTGAATGTAGACCCTCATTAACTCATATGTGGACTACTGAAAGAGTTTACTGATTGGCTGGGCAGCTAGGTGGCACTGTGGGTAGAGTACCAGACCTGGAGTCAGGAAGATTCATCTTTGTAAGTTCAAATCTGGCCTCAGACACTTACTAGTTGTGTGACCCTGGAGTTGCCTCAGCTTCTTCTTCTGTAAAATGAGCTGAAAAAGGAAATGACAAACCACTACAGTATCTCTGCCAAGAAAACCCCAAATGGAGTCATTAAGAGTTGGACATGACTGATAAACAACTCAGCAACAGCTGAGTAGTCTCCTTGCCTCGAGTCTCTCCCTATTGAAGTCCATCTTCAACTTAGCCGTGTAATTTATCGTCATTAAGTATAGATCTGACCATGTCACTCATGTCAATAAACTTCAGTGTTACCACCAGGGTTAAATACAAGCTTCTCTGTTTGGCTTTTTAAGACATCCATGACTGAACCTCTTTTTACTCCTCCAGTTTTCTATCACCTTCTTCACCTCCGTGTACTCTGTGCTCCGATGACACTAGTCTGCTTGCTGCTTCTTTCCCAAGACACTCACTCCATCTTCCATATCTACTTTTTTCACTGGCAGTCCCGCCTCATCTCAGCCTCCTGACTTCTCTGGCTTCTTCCAAGTTTCAGCTAATGTCTCATCTTTGGCAAGAAAACTTTGCCAATCCTCTAAAATCTCAGTCTTCTCTCTGAGATCACCTCTGATTTGTCCTGCATATACCTTCTTTACTCATTGCTTTTTACCTGTTGTATCCCCCATTACGCTGTGAGCTCCTCAACAAGGACTCTTCTTTTTTGTTTTTCTTTGTATCGCTAGCACCTAGCAGAGTGTCTGACACATAATGGGTGCTTAATAAATGCTTGTGGCCTGGCATAACATTTGTAAACTTTAAAGTGCTATGTAAATCTCTTGTTTCTATTGTCATCATTCAGTTGTATCTAACTCTTTGTGACCCCACTTGGGATTTTCTTGACAAAAATACTGGAATGGTTGGCCACTTCCTTCCCTAGCTCATTTTACAAGTGAGAAACTGAGGCCAGTGGGGTAAAGTGACTTATCCAGAGTCACTCAGCTAGCAAGTAAGTCCAGATTTCTGCTCCTGTCTTCCTTACTGCAGGCCCAGTGTTCTATCTACTGTACCACCTAGCCACTAAAACATAAATCTTAGCTATTACAATTAATATTAGCAGCTGCAGCTGAATTGGAGCCCTTGGCATGGTGCTATGCACGTATATTTTGTACCTATTGGGATCCCCCAACTTCTGTTAGGTTCTCTCTGAGAATAGGGGCTCTGTTCCCCCCCTTCCAAATGCAACTAAAACTCCTTGACAAAGGATTCAAACCCAGGTCTTATTGACTACAAATCCAACACATCCAGTTGGGGGCCAAGGGCAAAATAAGACACAATAAGACAAAAGTACAAGATCATAGATTTAGAGTTGTAAAGGGCCTCTCAAAGCTATCTAGTCCATCCCCTCACATTTTACAGTTGAAGCAACTAAGGCACAAGCATTTTTGTATTCCTTGTGCCTTGCACAGTGTCCTACACACAGTAGACATTTTTTTTCAGTTGAACTGAGTCAAAAGATATTGAAGAGAATGGAATCACAGCAAACTGCCTTTGAACTTTATTACATTTATTGCCTAGGTCTGCTACCCCTCTGCAGCTGTCTAGCTCTCTGATTGAGATAAGAGTCTGCTGGCTGCCACCATACTAGCCTACTTGGAAAGGAGACAAGCAAGCTCATGGGCTGAAGTTTCTGTGGAGAAGTACTTTCCCTAAGCCTACAGTGGTGGCTCCAGTCTCCTCCCCAATCGCTGCTATGGTGCTGCATCACTGAACTATATAATTGCATATTTGTTCCTGTTGGGGCTTGAAATATTAGGGCCCAGTGTATAATTCCATCGCGCCTGCACTGGAGATACTGCCATGTAAAGGCAAATAAAAAGACAAACAATGTAGTTGTGACTGCAGCCCTTAGTTTCTCTGTTTAATTAACGGGAGCCATTATTAAGAGCAGAGAAAAAATAATTCAGTCTCTGACTCCTCATCCTCTAGAAGCATCCTTAAAAAGGATATCTTCTGGATAAACCTCCAGAGTTCAATAGGGCTTAGCTGGTGAGAGTTTGTGGCAAGATTGATATGTGACCACAGAAGGATTTGAACCCCAAATCCCAGGTTCTTTGATACCCAACCATACTACTCTTTCCACACTAACATGTTTCCTCCTTTAGTCTTGTTAAAAGAAATTATATAAATATATATACATGTATGTGTGTATACATACATATAGATAGATAATATACATACACATAGGTTTACAAGTAACAACAGAATTGCTCTGTAGGTATCCCTTTCTATAACTATTTTTCTTTTTTCCTGTGCATTCTGGAATATCATATTGTCCACTATCCCCTACCCTTTCCAAGTAGAAGTCCTTTCTTGTAATAACTATGTGTAATCAAGGAGAATGAATCAACACTTTGACTATGTCTGCAAAATCTCATTTTGCACTCTCAAAGGCACATGATCATAAATCCAGAGCTGTAAAGGATATCTCAAAACTATCTAGTCAACCCCACACATCACACACACACACACACACACACACACACACACACATACACACACACTGCCATTTTTACAGATGAGGAAACTAAGGTACAAAGAACTCTAGCTTCCATGAGGTAGAAGCATGATTCATCTTCAGTCTACTCAAGTCAAGATTGGTTGCTGGGGCAGTTATGACACAGTAGACAGAAAGAACACTGGACCCGGAGACAGGAAAACCTACCTCCAAATCCAGCCTCAAATACTGACCTTGGGCAAGTCACTTAACCTCTGTTTAACTCCATTTCTTCATCTGCAAAACAGGGATAGTGATAGCACATTCCTTGCAGAGTTATGAGGACCTAATGAAATAAGGCTTGTGAAAGACATTTAGCATAGTGTCTGGCTCATAGGAGGCACTATATAAATGTTAATTGTTGCTTTTGTCAGAGTTCTGAGCTCTTTCGAAATTTTTTCCCCCCATTATTAATTTGGTCTTCACAAAATGTTGCTCCTTATTTCATTGTGCATCAGTTCATAAAACATTTCCATATTTCTCTGAATCCATTATAGTCTCATTTCTTACCCTCTTCCTTCTGTTGTATTGGTGTTCTCCAAGTGAATCCAGGAGAGGTTAATGAACAGGGTGTTGAATTTAGATAAGAAAAACTGAAAAGATGGGAATGTCCTGGACAGAAAGGGACAAGTTCAGAACAGGGATGGAAGAAATCAAATGACTTCTACTTTATGTATGTTGAATCTGAAATGCCTACAGAATCCCCAGTTTGAAAATTCCACTACACAGTTGGGGATTCATGAGAGCTCCAAAGAGAAGCTAAGAATAGATGGATATGGGTTACATCAACCGAGAGTAGATAAGCTCATCAGAGCTGATGAGGCCTTGTTCATACTGCCTCCCTGCATCTTCCCTGTGGAATGAGTAATAAATGATGCTGAGGACTGGTCAGACAGGTAGGAGGAAAGCCAAGAGGGAGCAGTGTCATGAAAACCCAGAGAGAAGGGAGTGTTCAGGAGAAACTGACCAACAGGGTCAAGTATTGTAGAGAATTCAAGAAGGATGAGTTCTGAGAACAGAGCTTCAGATTCTGCAATTACAATCATTTAGTAACTTGGAAGAGAGCAATTTCAGTCTATTGATGTGGTCAGAAGCTAAATTATACATGGCTAGGATGCAAGTGAGGAGACAGGAAGTAAATATAAGGAGAAGAGTTAGTTTTTCTTTTTGTTTTATTTTTTTTAAGAGTTTGCCTGTGGCAGAGAGGATAGACACAAGAGAATAGTTTGGTGGTAGGGTGGTAGGGTGTAGTGAAGATTTTTCAGGAAGAATACAAAACAGAGAGAAATGGTGAAGTGAGAGAAAAAGACAGAGACAGGGAAAGACAGACAGAGACAGAGACAGAGAGACTGAATACAGTTTAGGGTTGCACTTGAGGACCCAGAGGGTCACATGTGGCCTTGAGGCAGCCCCTGGTCTAGACCATTAGCCAAGAGGGTGTAGGAGAGGTGATATGGGAGGCTTGAGGAGAAAAAAGAAACTATAGATAAGCCTCTGTAAGGTATAGGATAGCTACTCAATTAGGGAGGAATAAAAGGATTGCTTTGCTGAAGCCCTCACAGAGTTACTGTGGACCACAAATGAGATAATAAATGTAAAATGATTTGTCAACTTTAAAGGCTGTTATCCTTTATTTCCATCAAAGTTTATCTCGATATCTTAAAGTCATTGAATCTTAAGATACAGAGGTCAAAGTGACCTTAGAGGTCAACTATTTCAACACTCTCATTTTTATCCTACTGATTTCTAGCAAAAAAAGACAAATGCATTTTAGCATCTATCCTCCAAAATAAAGACTGGATATTGCAATGACAAGATTTTGACCTTCATTTTTATTGGGTATGATGATGACACAGGAATGAGTTGTCAGTGGATATGTGTGTTCTGGGATTGATAAGGACCTTTCATTGATACTATCTCAATTAAGATATGGCTTGAAGTTCCAGGGGAATTTCTAGTAGGTTATAAGGAGGCTACTGAGTCTTTTCTGACTTCCTTGGATAGAATCATCTGGGTTCAATTCCATCATAGCTGTGTGAGGAGGTCTAACATGCCTTCATCAAAAAGAAGACTGTCTCTGGTGGAGAAGTTGAATCATACAAGGCAGTCATTTTATTGATGTTTATACATTCCCTTCATGGTATTTTTCTTCAATCTATTTTCTGCTATTTCTCTGACTTGGATCATTCAAGGAACTCCTTTTATTTCCCACCTAGTTTTTAAATTATTTGGTTGTTCCAATGACTTCTACCTTGACCTACTTACTGAGCCAGGAATCCTGCATCTCTCTAAGCTTTGCTTATACTTTACTTTTGGTGGAATTAAATGCTGCCTTCTTAGAGGTGAATGAACTATGCTGCTGGTAAATCCTGTGGAGTTGTTTTTCATTTAAAAGATTCTGGATTTCCCCATCATTTTCATCAAAGCAGTCTTGGTGTTTGTGAGGGTTCTGACCCAGATTAGCAAATACAGTGCTCTACACCAAATCTTTAAAAGCTGCCCACTCCTTTTCTGTTCCACTGTTGCCAACTGTGTGTTGGTTCAACTTTCCCACCAAATTAGAAACAAACTGTTCACGCTCAGAGATCTAATTTGTTGACATTGATTCTTCTGGTAGTCATTTTGCTTTGGGGGTGGCACTTTTAATGAATGTGAATATTTAGCTTGGATAGGATAAGTCTATGATCAGTCCAGCACTCTGCATCACACATTGCCTTTGTCACTCTCACATTTTGTCTGTCTCTTCTCCTTACAATCATATAGTCAAATAGATGCCAATATTTGCTGTGAGTTTTGTTGCACTTAGGTAAATGGAAAACAGTGTTGGTGATGAGGTCATACAGTGCACAAGTCTTCAACAGTAAATGACCCTTGCTATTGCTATTTCCAGCTCTATTCCTCTCTAGGACTCCCTGCCAAGTCTAGTAGTCTGAGCCTACTCAAGCATTAAAGTCACCCAAAATTGTAAGCTTGTCCTCTTTTGGCACATTAATGAAAAGGGCCTCTAGGTCTTCATAAAATTTTTTTTTACTTCATCAGAATTTGTTATGGTGGGAGCATAAGCACTGATGACAGTGGCATGGCGTTTTTCTGAGAGTGGCAATTGCATTGTCATGAGCCTATCATTCACTCCTTTTGGAAGGCATACCAGCTTGCTGATTAAATTAATTTTGATTGCAAAACTCGTGCCAATTTCATGGTACTCCCCTTCACTGCACCCACTCCAGTAAAATGTATGTACAACTCCAACTTCAGTAAGCTGGCCTTCATTTACCAACCTTGTTTCACTGGGGGCTGCTATTTGAATGAAATATCTGTTGATTTCTCTTGCAACAAGAGCAGTTCGTCTTTCAGTCTATTGGATTTTGTGTTGTCTATTAGTGTGTGCTTGTTTCATGTGCTGATGGTGATTGGAATCATCTTTGCAGATGTTTTTGTACATTTTTTGTGTTTCAGCCACATAGTGGGATTCCTTGCCTGCCATGGTAATCAGGTCAGGGGTGAGCATGGCATCAAGATCAATTACCATACTGATGGTAAGTTCTTCAATTTGAAAAGGTTACAAGCCAAGAACAAAATGGAGGGAGTGTTGGTGCATGATTTTCTGTTTGCAGATGATTGTGCACTCAATGCAGCCTCTAAAGTTGAAATGCAACAAAGTGTGGATCAATTCTCTGCTGTCTGTTCAAATTTTGGCCTAATAATGAACACCAAGAAAACACAGGTGCTTCATCAGCCACCACCACACTATACGTATGTGGAACCACTGGTTACAAGAAATGAAGTTCTGAATGCTGTGAATAAGTTCACTTACCTTGGTAATGTACTCTCCAGGGATGTACACATTGACAATGAGGTTGATGCACGCATTGCCAGAGCTAGCTCAGTATTTGGGAGACTCTGAAGAAAAGTTTGGGAGAGAAAAGGTATTAGATTGAGTACCAAACTGAATGTCTACAGAGTCATTGTTCTGACCTCATTGTTATATGCTTGTGAAACATGGACAGTCCACAAGTACCATGCCAGGAAACTGAATTGCTTCCATTTGAACTGTCTTAGGAAGATTCTGAGAATCACCTGGCAGGATAAGGCACTAGACACTGAAGTCTTTGCCTGAGCTGAACTGCTAAGCATTCAAACTATGCTTCAGAGAGCCCAATGCTGATGGGTTGGCCATGTTGTTGGAATGCAAAATATAAATTTGCCAAAAAGACTATTTTATTGAGAACTTGCAAGGGGCAGGTGATCACATGGTGGTCCAAAGAAGTGATACAAGGATACTCTCAAGGTCTCTCTCAAGAACTTTGGATTTGACTTTGCAACATCGGAGACAATGGCACAGGACCACTTAGCACGGCGTGCCCACATCAGAAAGGGTGCTAATCTCTAGGAGCAAAGCAGAATTGAGACAGCACAAAGTAAATGTAGGATGCACAAATTTGGGGTATCTATCCCAAATATTCACCTGGACTATCTGTGCCCAACCTGTGGTAGCGCATTCCCAGCTCATACTGTTCTTATCAGCCACAGTTGGACACGCTTTATCATGGTGATGTCATTTTGGTCGTCTTTGAAGATGAAGGACAACAACCGTTAACCCTGACCCAGCATAGCTTTACACTTCCTTACCTGGATCATTGCTTGAACCTCTATTTCCCTGAAAATTTCTCTCTGGATCCTGTCACTTCCACATCATTTCCCCAAGTCAGCCCTGCTCTTTATTGTTGAGTAGGGATACCTGGAGTGTTATTCACCTTGTCTAGTCAAAAGGAATCCCAGTGCGTTCTAGGGGAGGACAAAGTGTGTCCCTTGGTTAGGAGATGAGAAGAAAGGAAGTAGGGACATCTACTCAGAGCAAGACCCAAAGACTTGGCTTAGTTTGATTTGGTGAGCTCTCTCTCCAGTTCAGTTGGAGGACAGTCAGTTTTGCCCCCTCCAATAAAAAACCCCCAGTGTCTTCAGACTTCTTTCCAGAAAACAGAGAGCTGAAGAACCAGTTTCAGGGGAAACTGGTTTGCTTCTTGATACTCTCCCTAGAATTTTACACCTTGAGTGACACAGAAAGCCCTGAACTTGTCTCTTCATTTTTCTCTCAACCCCTCTCCACTGCCCTTTCCTGTGCTGACAGCAATAGAAGAGGGAGGGAGAAATTGGAGAAATATATGATATATTGGCAGAATTGTTATTAACTCGAATGTTTTTCAAAGTTGTCTAGGATCTATCAGTGGCTCTTTCAATAGTTTATATTTATGTGGCACTGTGTAACAGTTATCTCTATTAAACAAGTCCTCATATGCACCTTTCCTGGTGTAAGAACACCTCTGGGAAAATGTATTAGACTTGTTGCTTTAAATCTTGCTGTAATTTCTACTGTAGTGAGAAAAATGGAGAAGATGATACAACTTTTTTTTTCTGTTGAGTAAACCCAGTGCTCAGATAAGTTTTCTAAGGAGGAGGAGAAGTAAGGAAAGAGACAAAATGGAGTGATATTGCAACCAGAGGAGGAGGAGGAAAATAGAGAGGGAAAAAGACAGGGCTTTAGATTCCATTTGAAAGGAGGCACTGCCCATGTTTCTCTCTTCCTTTTCTGGTATCTAGAGACAACCTTGCTTGGTTTGGAGGTAGCAGATTTCAGATAAAAGAGCCAACAGTTTTCTGATTCTTATTAACTGTGTCACCATAGATAGTTCAGACTTTAGACACTTAGGAAATGAGCTAAAAGGAAGAGGATTGCCTAGTTTCCAATAGAAAAGCCATCAGAGGGTGTCACATGTCTGTAAATTGTCTTACAAAAAGTCATAGAACATCAGAAAATGAAGGTGCCTTAGAGAACATCCAATGTCATTTGACATATCAGGAAACTGAAACCCAGAGAACAGGTCACTTATTCAATGTCACACTAATTTTGGGTGGAAGTAGGACCAGAATTCTGGTCTCTTGGGTCACCTTTAGTCATCTTGATCTTTATCTGGCCACTGGACCCAGATGGCTCCAGAGGAGAAAGTGAGGCTGGTGACTTTGCACAACCGTCCCTCCCTTAAATCTAATTCACTTGCAAGTCACGGCATCACCTCCCTGGTGTCATGGTCCTCTTTAAGAAGGAAGAGTGAACAACAGCAATTCTTTGTCTCTTAGATGTTTTCTATGATTCTGTCCCCTTTCCTTTTCTCAAGATAGAAGGGCTTGTTCTATCCCTCCTTTTTCGAAGGATACCTGAATTTATTTTGTGCTTTGAAGTTTACAAAGTACTTTACATATTTACGCAGCATAAGATCCTCACAGTTCTATGAGGAAGATACTATATAGGTACTATCCCTATTTTGTAGATGAGAAAACTAAAGTTCAGAGAATAAGGGACTTTCTCAGTGTTATATAACTCATGAGTGCCTGAAGTAGGATTCAAATTCAGGTCTTCCTGACTCCAAGTCTGGCATCTATCTACTATACAGGCTTGCTTCTTAACTTCCCCAACTTCCTCATTTTACAAATAAACTAACTGAGGCCCAGAGGAGTTAAATGCCTGGTTCAGGTTCATGTAAGTAATAAGTAGAATGGTCAGGATTTGAACCCAGGTCTTCTGCCTCCAAATCCAGCACTTTGGAGACAAAAGTTCCTTTATTTTGGCCTATTAAGATGGTGGCAGATTTTCTAAAGTATCATGAAGATCTCTCCAAATAAAACCCAGGAGACATGTCTCTTGCTGAGAAAGACAGTGTCATGTTGACTATAATTTGACCAAGAGTCAATATAGACAAACACAAGAATTGTCACCATGGTTCAGACAAAATGCTCACCCCCTTCCCCCAGTAGACTCTGAGACTGGTATCAAAATACAGTAGAAGAGGGCAAGTTGACTTCTTGAATGCCAACTTCAAAAGGTTAGAAATGTAAATAAATATCCCCTAGCTTCCTACTAGTAACCCACCATCCATCTTTCTGTTAGCCATAAATATACCTAAACCTTTTTCAGACTTATTCATTTCTTCTTGGATAAACTCCCATGAATTGCTATGACAAGAAAAAAATCATTCTGTGATGACCCACTTTCTGGGGATGACTCCTGTGGTACTTAGCTAGACTGATACTTGAACAGCAGACATGCTCAAAGCTTTCTTATCTTGGTAGAACTTAACAGAGCTTACATTGCTACTGGTGGAGTCAACAACACACTGCAACAGAGCAGAGTCAGACTTCAGTGGGGACTGAATTAAACAATTTATATACCTATTAAGCCAAGAGGCAGAAGGGGAAAATGGTAGAGTTGGCTTAGATGTCAGGAAGACCCATCTCTAACTGTACTGACTGTGTGACCCTGGGCCAGTTATTTAACATCTCAAAGTTCCAGGCACTCTCTAGGGCCATGAGTTCAAAGTTATAGAGTAGTTAGGTATTGAACTACACTAATAGGAGTTCTTCACTGAGAGCTCTCCACAATGATGAAATTACAGGCCCAGTGCATGTATGTGTGTGTGTGTGTACACACATATGGATAGATATCTATATAGGTGTCATTCAGTCATGTTTCAGTTATGTCTGACTATTCATAACTCCATTTGGGGTTTTCTTGGCAAAAATATTGGAGTAGTTTTTGATTTCCTTCTCCAGCTCATTTTACAGATGAGGAAACTGAGGTGAACAGGATTAAGTGATTTGTCCAGGGTCACACAGCTAGGAAATATTTGGAGGCTGGATTTGAATTTCTGACTCCAGGCTGGGCACTCTATTCACTGAGCCACCTAGTTGCCTCTCCAGATAGGTATAAAGATACAGAAGTATGTGTATATACATATATGTATGTATATACATATGTATGCACACATGTATACATATAAATATATCTATATATACATAACACGTATACATACAGATAAATGTGTATATACATATATATATATATATATATATATATATACACACA
>JAQQSK010014488.1:0-11105 GCA_028658325.1 Potorous gilbertii | reverse complement strand
ATGCTGCTTACAAGAAACACATCTGAAACGGGGGGATACACATAGGGTAAAGGTCAAAGAATGGAGCAGAATATATTGTGCTTCAGCTGATGTAAGAAAGGCAGGAGTAGCAATCCTAATCTCAGACAAAGCAAAAGCAGAAATAGATCTAGTTAAAAGGGAAATTTAAGACTTTATAGTCACTACGTCCCCCTCTCTTGCCAGTTTGGTATCCATAGAAGCTTTTTAACAATAATAAGATGATATGATATATTCTGAATGAAATTCTGGATAGATAGTAATTTTCTTTCTAGGAAATCGAACTTCAATTAAATTTGCTTTTCACTCATTTTATTTCTTTTTCAGATGATTTGTAGATCTCAATCTTCTATATCTGTATATATTACAGAGGTCAGAAAAATGTATAAAAGGTCACTCTTAAGGTCACTCTAAACATATACGTAGCTCTAACTTTAAAAGGAAACTCCTTTTTTCACATTGTCACAAAATCTCAAATTGGTTAAGTCATGCAAAATATCTGGTATTTAATCTTTGCTGAAAAGAGAAATCTCTTCTGCAACTTTCTCATTAGGACCTATTTCGCTATTTTTAAAACCTGTAGTGATAGAGAAGTCATAATCTCTCAAGGCAGATAAATTCAAAAGACATATTTTTTCTTTAAATAAGTTCAAGACAAATTTCATCTTAGGCAGCTATGTGACACAGGGGATAGAGAATATGAATTAGAATCTGGAACACCTGAATTGAAATCTTACACCATTCATACTTTATCACAGTAGCACAGAGGGTGCAAGGTCTCTACCTGAAATGGACAGGATCTCCCATTGCATTCTGTGCCATCTCTAGTCATCCTGATGAATATCTGGCCCCTGATCCCAGGTGACTGTGGAGAAGAAAGTGAGGTTGATGACCTTGGACACCCCTCCCTCACTAAACAAATCAAAGACAACTGCAAGTCATGTTTTCATTTCCCTGATATCATGAACATCTTAGAAAACAAAGGACAAACACAAGTAGTTAATACATAAAACTGGTCTATTGATGGCCACGTCTGTAAGGAAATTGCCAACCCTCAGCCTTTTGGATGGCATTCACCAGTCATGACTCAGGTAAACTGAGGGGAGACTGGTAAGGCATGAACAAGATGGCGCTGGGAGGAAAGGTTCTGCCCTTGTTTTGCTTAAGGCTATTTTCCTGGGCTTTTTGGAGAACAAAGAAGCCAAAAATGTTTTTATTTCTAGGGGCTATGTGTCCACCCTTGGCAGTCCTGGTTTAAGGTAAATTACTTCCTTATAAAGGCAAACTAATTGCTGATAAGCTCACTTAGGGCACTGGTGTCAGAAAAGAGATAAAAGCACCACTCACTGTTTGAATAAACGGAGTTCTTACTATCTTGTCTCCTGCCTCAATCATTGCTTACAGCTAAACTCTACCAGGGCCTGCAGGCCTCTGCTGGTCAGAAAAGCCTGTGGGCCTGAGAGATCAGGCCCAAACTCCTGGGGTCCCTAACACATGTCTACTTTGTTTATAGAAGTTAGGAAATGCCTTTGGAATTATTCCTAAAATTTCTGTTGACTATAAATACTTCACTTAAATTCCTTTACTGCAACTTTTCTAAATATTCTTGGAAAAACTGTATTTAGAAAAGTAGGTTATGCTATGTGTTGCAGTAATAGTATTTTACTACTGATAAGAAAGAAACTCATAATTAAGAAACTTGTCATTCCAGCACTAAAAGTAACAGAAGAATATAGGATAAATAAATAAACGTAATAAATAAATAAATATATTGTTCCTGATTGGCTAAAGTGATGGAAAGAGGATGTGACAAATGTTAGAGAGGATGTGGAAAAATTGGGAAAATTTTTTTTAGTGTTGATTGAATTGTAAAATATCCCAACAATTTTTGAGAACAACCTGGAAATACACCCCAAGGACTACATTATTGTGTATAAACTTTGATTCAGCGATACAGCCTCTAGGTCTGTTGCAAAGACGATTAGGGAAAAAGGAAAAGAACCTTTATGTTCTGTCGTGTTTAAAGTAGTTCTCTTTGTAGTGGCAAAAAAATGTAAACTGCAGGGATGTCCATCAACTGGAGAATGGATGAACACATTGTAATATGTTTGTAATGGAATACAACCGTCCCACAAGAAATGAGGAGCTCATTGATTTAAAAAACAAACAAGAAAACACCAAGCCTTGAAGAGGGAAATAACCGAACCAAGAGAACATTGTACTAGTATATTTATTAATAAACTATGTCAGTGACCCTCTCAAAAACCAAAGGTACTTCATGGTGGTGGGCTTAGAGTTTAAATGCCCTTGGAACAACAAGTGTTCCAGAAGTTGCAATTAACTCTGATTGGTTAAAAGTTAATGGGAAAATAAAGTTTACAAAGTAGATCTTGGCTTTAATCCAAGGACTGTCTTGATGATTTCTATCAATCAAGTTTGATCAAAGAGACCTATCAACGTTAATGTCACTTTTCCTACAAAAGGGAGAATCTACATTATTTCCCAGATTATCTGAGCAAATACAATGAGAGGAAACCACCTATTATCCTAAAATTAGTATTTCTTTAATATCCTATTTAGAACTTAGACTGGGTAAGTCTTTGCCTAAGATTTCTCACACTGGGAGATTTCTGGATGCCAAGTGGAAAAGTTTCTCCTTTAGTAATTGGTTATTAATACAAGAGAGAATAATCATTTCTTTCAACACTAAATTTAGATTGAACATTTTTTCTTTACTTTTAATTTCTTTGTTTTTTTCTCAAGGTGGTGTAATGGTAATTTAAATGGGAAGATCTTTCCCATTCATTAATAGTCCCATGTAACCTGATTAAATCACTTGGAAGCTTAAGTCACATGAGGAGGGAGGAGTTTACTGAACTCTTGAGTCAGGAAGGATTGAGCAGAACCAAGAGGAGTTTAATGAGAGGGGTTGAGAGGGAGGATAGAGGAAGCAGGCCAAAAGGCACATCAAAGTTAGTGAGTGCTTCTGGAAAGGTCCAGGCAGGGAGAGGATTGGGAATGCCTTTGTACCCAGCAGTGCTAATGTGGATTCATTATTTGGCTACTATTATGGATTTGGCTTTTTGTTGTTGGGATTTGACATTTTTCTTCTGCCTTCCATGTGAGGAGTCTTTTATACTTTGCAATTCAGAAGTACACCAGCACATTCATGACTATCTTCAGTGCTGTGAATATTGCCTGAGATATACATGGTTATTATGGAAATTTTTTACAAGATTCCATATGTATATATGCCTCATAATGAAATAAGGGAGACAAGAGGTAAACAACAATGCAAATACAAGATAAATACTTAAGACAGGGGAGATAGTCTCAGAGAAAAAGGCACTAGAAGGAATGAGGACTAGGATAGGCTTTGTGCAGAAGGAAGGACTGAACTGATTCATGAAGGGAGAACAGAAAACCAGGAAATGAGACAAATATGAAGATGATAGAAAATGAGACAGATGAATGTAATCATCATGAGCAGGAAGGAAATCAGAAAAGACCATATAATGTTACTATGAAGACAAGGATCAAAGCACAAATACTGTAGAGGTCAGCACTGACATTGTGCTCCCATCTAAAACCTCAGAAGGGAATATGAATTGGTCTCAAGCCCAGAAGAGCATTCTTGTCAGAGTTCAAGAAGGATTTTAAAAGTCAAATTAGAGAGGCAGAAGAAAAAAATGGCCAATGAGTTTAAAAATATGAAAAAAACATTCACAGAAGAATTTAAAAGAAAAATCGGACAAATGGATGAGGAAATTCAAAACCAAAATGGAGCAATTGAAGAAAAGGAAAAGGAAATAAAAAAACTAACTAGAGAAAGTTACTCGTTAAAGGGAACAATTGGGAAAATGGAGAAGGAGGTACAAAATTTAACTGAAGGAAGCAATGAATTAAAAATTAGAATGGGGAAAGCAGAAGTTAACAAATCTACGGAACATCAAGAATCAGTCAAACGGAATCTAAATAATGAAAAAAAATAGAAGAAAATGTAAATTATCTCATCGTAAAAACAAGTGACCTGGGAAATACATCCAGAAGATAAAATCTGAGAATATTGGTCTACCAGAAATCCATGATGGAAAAAAAAAGCCTGGACAATATCTTCCAAGAAATCATGAAAGAAAATGATCCTGAGGTCCTATATCAAGAGGACAAAACAGTCATTGAAAATGTCCACCTATTATCCCCTGAAAAAGTTCCCAAACTGAAAAGACGAAAAAAATTTTTGTCAAATAGTATCATGAATTATCAAGTAAAGGAGAAATTATTTGAAGGAGTCAAAAAGAGACAATTTAGAAATGGAAGAACTGTAGTCGGGACCTTGCAGCTTCTACACTAAAAGATTGGTGGGAATAGAATATGATATTCTGCAAGAAAAAGTGGATTGGACTATAAAAATGGATTAATTACCCAGCAAAATTGAGTATAATATTTCAGGCAAGCAGGTGTTCATTCAGTGAAATAAGGGATTGTGATTCCTTCATGATGAAAAGGTCAGAGCTCAGTACAAAATTTGATCTTCAATTACAAGTCTCATGAGTGTCATGGAAAAGTAAACAGGGAAAAGAAAAACATGTCATTCAAACGGTTTGCATACCCCTAAGGCAGGAAGATATTTGTTAATATTGAAAATTAACTATCTATTGTAATATGTAAAAGGGATATATAGTGCATATAAATTAACTGATGTGATGAAAACAACGGGATTAAAAGGTGTGAAGTGATTGTAATTGGAGATGTGAAAGGTGGAGGAAAAAATAGACAAATTATATCACAGGAGGAGGCACAAATCATATTAAAGTAAAGGGAAAGAGGGAATGGAAATGAGCACTGTTTGAGATTTACCCTCATTTGATTTGGTTCAAGGAGGGAAAAACTAACTCTTTTAAGTACAAGAACCTAAATTGCCCTATAGGCCAGAGGAGGGGAAAGGGGAAAGAAAAGAGAGTGGAAATTAAAAGGAAAGGAAGATGTAGTAAGGGAAAATAGGAAGAAAATGAAGGGGAGCTGATAGAAGGGAGTGAAGACTGAGAGAGGCAGTGGTTAAAAATTAATATTATATTGTGGAGGCTAGAGGAGAAAGGAGAACTCTAACCTTAAATGGGAAAAATTAGAATGAAGAGAAAGAGAAAGACAGTAATCCTAAATGTGAATGTGAATGGGATTAACTCTCCCATGAAATGGAGGCAGACAACAGAATGGATTAATAACTATAGTCCAGCAGAAGTGGAAGTCACTGGCTGAGGCTGCTGCTCTCCCCCCAAGTCCAGTGCTACTGCTGCCACTGTTTCAGTGCCCTCTCTGCCTCCTGGGAGAGCCTGGCCTGGCTGTGGATGATTAGATAACCACTTCCACCAGCCCTCCATCCTACCAGCATCCAGCGTGGACCCAAAGGCGGGGTGGCTACATCAGGAGGAGGAGGAAGCAAAAGATGGAGGGATGGCTGCCTGTCTGTGTGGTGGACTGTGGCACCGGGTGCACAGAGCTTGGATATGCTGGAAATAGAGAACCACAGTTTATCATTCCCTCATGTATTTTTACCAAGAAATCTGCAAAAGTAGGAGAAAGCATAAAGGAGGGCAATGAAGGTTGTTGACGATTTACACTTCTATATTAGGGATGAAGCAATAGAAAAGCCAACTTATGCAACAAAGTGGCTGATACGCCATGGTATAGTCAAACACTGGGACTTGATGGAGAGATTTATGGAAAAAGTGATCTTTAAATACCTGAGGGCAGAACCTGTGGATCCTTATTTTCTTTTGCCTGAACCTCCTCTAAATATGCCAGAAAACAGGGAGTATACAGTTGAAATTATATTTTCATCCTTTAATGTTGCAGGCCCATGCATATATGTACAGGCTGTCCTTGTTTAGATGCATCTTGGACATCAAAAATAGTAGGAGAACAGACACTGACTGATACAGTTATAGAGAGTAGAGATAGTGTCAGTCATGTCATTCCAATGGCTTAAAGGTCTGTTATTGGCAGCTGTATCAAGCACATTCCAATGGATTGGATAGATATAATATATTTGATTCAGCAGATATTGAGAGAATGAAAAGAAGGAATTCCTCCTGAATAATCCCTGGAAACAGCTATGGCAGT
Organism: Potorous gilbertii; assembly: GCA_028658325.1. NCBI lineage: Eukaryota > Metazoa > Chordata > Mammalia > Diprotodontia > Potoroidae > Potorous > Potorous gilbertii. The sequence continues at coordinate 4,967 of JAQQSK010014488.1, read as the reverse complement.
GTAGGAACATTATAGTTCTGTCTGCCCAGATTCAGTCAAAGAATTTTACAAGTATGATACAGATGGATTAAAGTAGATTAAACAGTATACTGGAATCAATGCAATCTCAAACAAAAAGAATTTTCCATTGACGTTGGTTATGAGGGGATGCTGGGTCCACAAATCTTCTTTCACCCGGAGTTTGCTAATCCAGACTTCACACAACCTATCTCATAAGTAGTAAATGAGGTAAGTCAGAATTGTCCCATCTATGTCAGATGTCCTCTCTACAAGAATATTGTTCTCTCTGGGGGTTCAAGCATGTTCAGGGATTTTGAACATCAACTACAACGCGATTTGTAAAGAACTGTTGATACAAGGATGAAACTAAGTGAAGAATTAAGTGGTGGTAGACTGAAGGCCAAGCCTATTGATGGGCAAGTCATTACACATCACATGCAGCAATCTGCAGTATGATTTGGGGGATCAATGCTGGCTTCTACACCTGAGTTCTACCAAGTATGCCACACCAAAAAGGATTATGAAGAAATTGGACCTAGTATTTGCCCCCACAACCCAGTGTTTGGGGTCATGTCTTAAAATTGACTTCATAGGTATAACAGTTAGGAAACTGGGAAAGAGCTCATCTTTCTGATTACCTGTTTTGTCTGGATGGCTAATATTAAGATAGCAAACTGATCTGATAAGTAAAAGAGCAAGCACAATTCAACAGGAATATTTTAATAAATGTATCAACTTTTGAATGTAGAAGAAAGTAAAAATGATTAAAAGAGTTTTACTTTACTTAATATTTTAATATGTGTGTGACAAAAAGAAGTAGGTTTTAATTCTTTCTATGACTGGATATTTTGTATATTAATGGATTATCCAAGATTTGATGGAATGTAACGTTATGTGGATAACTCTATAATGCTTGAATTCTATACTTCCAAGTGTGTACGATGCACGAGCTTGTTTATATTTCATACATTTTGAATTTTGAGGAAAGAAATGTCAAAAACTATCGTATGTGAGAAAAGGAGAGACCAACTCTGAAGGAAATTTAAAACAAAATTTTCAGGACACTTGCTTACACACTCATATTATTCTAATAACTAAAAATTTCAACCTTACAAATAAAAATCTGATTGTCTTTGTAAGTGTTTTTTGGAATTAAATCTAGTATCTTCCATTAACTAATGCCTACTAGTGCTTTCTGAGTACTCTAATTCTGTTTCTTGCTTTAAAAGTGAAGACAAGTTTGTTGGATCAGTACTGTAGATATGTAGTGTCATTTCTGATAAAAAACAAACAAATATGAATACCAATATTGGTGTACTAAACTTAACACCATTCCAAGAAAGACACAAAATTTCTTTTGATGTTTGTTTGAAGCTGTTCAATATTCTTACAATCTAAATGATAAATGTTTGCCTGAAAACATCACAATCTACAGTTGGGTTAACAAGATGAATTTTTTATGTGCTTTGAAGAAACAAGTGTGTAATTTTAAAAGTAAAGTATTGGATGCTTTCATTTTGATAATTGTACCAACATATGATATTTTCATTTGCATAACCAATTTTCAGAGTTTGAATTTTTTCCCAGTCACCAACAATATCACGCAAATTAGATTTTTGTTGCATTTTTAAATATCTGGATCATGTAAAAAAAAGAAAATATATTAAAACTGAACTAAAAGAAACTATAATGCAAAAACACATAGTTTACAAGAAATATATTTGAAATGGGAGATATATGGGGGCAAAGGGAACAGGGTGGAGCAGAATATATTATGGTCCACTTGATACATAAAAAAATCAGGGGCAACAATTCCAATCTCAGACAAAGAAAAAGCAGAAATGGATCTAACAAAACAGTTAAGGAAGACACCCATATCCTGCAAAAAGTCTCCGCAGACAATGAAGCAATATGTTTACTAGAAATAAGGACATCAAGTGATAAAGCATCCATCATCTTAGAGGAGAAGTTAAGGGAGAAAGAAATAGACAGCAAAACAATATTAGTGTTGGACTTCAGCTTCCCCCTCTCTTAACTTGATAGATATAACTTCAAAATAAAGAAGAAAGAAGTGAAGCAGGTGAGTAGAACTCTTGATAGATTGATGTGGTAGATCTATGGTGAAAATTGAATGGGGATACAAAGGAATATAATTTTTTCTCCGTGGTGTCTGGCACATATACAAAAATTGTCTATATACTAGGGCATAAAAACCTCTCAATCCAGTGCAGAAAGGCAGAGACAGTCAATGTATCCGTTTCAGATTATAATGCAAGAAAATTATATGTAATAAAAGGCCATGGGGGATAAACCAAACAGTAATTGGAAACTAAATAACCTACTCCAAAAGAATGAGTGGGTTAAATAACAAATCATAGAAACAATCAACAACTTCAATGAATGAAATGACAATTAGACTACTTAACCAAACTGATGGGATGCTGAAAAGCAGTTATTAGGGTACATTATGTATCATGGAATGCCTCCACGAATTTAACAGAGAAAGAGGAGATCAGTGAATTGGGGGTGCAGCTGAAAAAGATAGGAAAAGAACAAATTGAAAATCCTCCAGTAAAAAACAAATTAAAAATATTAAAAACCAACGAGAGAATAATCAAATTGAAATTTAAAAAAATATTGAACTAATAAATAAAACAGAGTTGGTGTTTATAAAAAAAAGTAAAATGGATAAAACTTTAGTCAATTAGATTTTAAAAAGATAGAAGAAAACCAAATTATCCGTATCAAAAATGAAAAGGGTTTACTCACTTCAAACAAGGCAGAAATTAAAAAAAAAATAATTCGAAAATACTTTTTCCAAATGTATACACATAAATTTGACAGTTTAAGGAACAGAGATGAATATATTTTTTAAAAAGTATATATAAATTGTCCAGATAAGCAGAAGAGGAAATTGAATGTTTAAATAAGAAATTGAATAAGCAAACAAAACAATCCCTAGGAAAGAATCTCCAGGGACAGAAGGATTTACAAGTGAATTCTTTCAAACATTTAAAGAACAGTTAATTCCAATACTATATAGACTACTTCGGAAAACTGGTGGAGAAAGAGTCCTTCCGAATTCTTTTTATGATACAAACATGGTTCTGAGAAATAAACCAGGAAGAACCAAAAGAGAAAAAGAAAATTGTAGACTGATTTCTCTAATGAGCAGTGATGTAAAAATTTTAAAGACTTTAGCATAAAGAATATAGCAACCTATCATGAGAATAATACATTATGATCAGGTAGGATATATAAAAGGAATTCAAGGCTGGTTCATTATTAGGCAAACTATCAGCATTATTTACCAAATCAACAACAAAAATAGCAAAAATGTATATGATTGGGGGGGAGCCAAGATGGCGGAGTTGAAAGACACACTTATGCTTGCTCCGAAAACACAGCCTACAAAATATCTGTAAAGAATTCCTAATAAATTCTGGATCGGTGGAAGCCACAGAACAACAGAGTGGAGGAGATTGCTGTTCCAGAAAGACCGGAAAAACCCTAATCAAAGGTCCATTGTGCACAGGACCAGAGCAGAACCCAGCCCTACCTTGGCCGTACAGCCTAGGAAGGAGCAAATCTGAACAGGCTTGAGGGACGGAATCTCTGGTGGCCAAGAGGGTCTCTCCACCCACAGGTGCTGCAGGTTAGTGAGAGAGTCTTCTGGGCTGGTCGAGAGGGGACCAAGGTGTCTCCATACCTCAGATCCACTTGGGAGGCAGCAGCAGAGGCAGCCAGTAGCCAGAGGCTCCAGAAGAAGGCAGGAAATTGGTAGGAGATGCATGATGGATGGATTCTGCATAAACCCCCTGAGGGAATTGAGCCTGGGAGGTAGCCCTGCACCCACAGGAGAACCTGATTTAATCACTGCTCATTCGAGAAATCAGTCTTACCCTGAATAGCAGCTGAGCCAGCTGCTGAAAGCCCTGAGGCTGGGCAACAGCATTTGAATCTCAGACCCCAAGCACTAGCTGGGTAGGTGAAGAGGAATCTCAGAAGTCAAATAACAGGCTGGGAAAATGCCCAGAAAAGGGAAAAAAATAAGACCATAGAAAGTTAATTTCTTGGTGAACAGATGTTAGCTCCTTTCATTTCTGATGAGGAAGAACAATGCTTACCGTCACAAAAAGACATAGGAATCATGGCTTCTGTATCCCAAATATCTGAAATAGGTATCCAATGGGCTCAGGCCATGGAAGAGCTCAAAAAGGATTATGAAAATCAAGTTAGACGTGTGGAGGAAAAACTGGGAAGAGAAATGAGAGAGATGCAAGAAAAGCATGAAAAATGGGTCAATACCTTGATAAAGGAGCCCCAAAAAAATACTCAAGAAAATAGCACCTTGAAAAATAGGTAACTCAATTGGCAAAAGAGGTTCAAAAAGCCAATGAGGAGAAGAATGCTTTCAAAAGCAGAATTAGCCAAGTGGAAAAAGAGGTGCAAAAGCTCACTGAAGAAAATAGTTCTCTCAAAATTAGAATGGACTACATGGAGGCTAATGACTTTATGAGAAACCAAGAAATCACAAAACAAAACCAAAAGAATGCAAAAATGGAAGATAATGTGAAATTTCTCATTGGAAAAACAACTGACCTGGAAAATAAACCCAGTAGAGACAATTTAAAAATTATGGGACTACCTCAAAGCCATGATCCAAAAAAGAGCCTGGACATCATCCTTCATGAAATTATCAAGGAAAACTGTCCTGATATTCTAGAACCAGAGGGCAAAATAAGTATTCAAGGATTCTATCGATCACCGCCTGAAAGAGATCCAAAAAGAGAAACTCCTAGGAACATTGTGGCCAAATTCCAGAGTTCCCAGGTCAAGGAGAAAATATTGCAAGCAGCTAGAAAGAAACAATTCCAGTACTGTGGAAATACAATCAGGATAACACAAGATCTAGCAGCTTCTACATTAAGGGATCAAAGTACATGGAATAGGATATTCCAGAAGTC
>JAQQSK010014487.1:0-11105 GCA_028658325.1 Potorous gilbertii | reverse complement strand
GGGGAGAAAATTTGGAACCCAAGATTTTGTGAAAATGAATGTAAAAAGTTAAATAAATAAATTTATATTAAAAAAGGAAGTATGTCCATTATTATGATTGTAATTTAATAGAGTTCCAGAAATACTAGCTTTAGCAATAAGATTAAAAATTTTAAGGGAATAAAAAGGCAAAATTATCTCTAAGTTTAGATAATGACAGTTTACTTTGAAAATAGTAGCAGTTCAGTCAAACCACAACTCAAACTATGAAACTGTTATCATGAAAAACCAAATACAATAGCAACAAAATTCATATGGAAGGACAAAAGTTAAAGAATCTCAAGGGAAATAGTAGAAAACAGAGTTGTTGAGGGCTTGTTTTTTTAATCACTTTCTCAACTGGGGAAGGTAGAAATTGATGGTACAAAGTGAAGTTAGACTGTCATTGATTAAAAAAATACATGCACATGAAAAGTAAATCCTATGATCCTTTATGTGAGTTTGCACAATGGTTTTATTATAACATTAAAGTTTATAGCAAACCTTCAGGCATCTGTGATTTCATCTGTGTGCATACCCTATCAATGCAGTTTGAAACTCTTCTTTGCCTTGAAGATGTTAATTTAATTAAGCACAAAGTTAGTGTCAAAGTCAGGATTTAAAGCCATGGCTTCCTGACCCCAAGTCCACCACTCTATCTACTTTGTCACACTTACCTTCTAGTATAGCTCCCTCAATAATCTAGTCTCTGAAGCAATTATGATTGTGAGTTTGAGCCATACTCACCAGAGGTTGAGGTAGACTAATTTCTCAGGGACATGTGTAGTTCATGAAATTTACAGCGATCCTCTAATGAGGACCCACTGAGATGCAAAGTCCTCATTTTCTCCTTCATATCATGACTCCCTATCATGTTAATCCTTCTTCTTATTTGCATTTCCATCTAGTAATGTCCATTCTCCTTTCATAGCTTGGTCTGGCGAAAGTCTCTTCTCTCCTTTCATGTTTCAAATTCCCAGTTTACCTCTCTATATGATATACCTCTCTATATGCCTAACTGGTACTGTTCTCCTCAATCAATTCAGTTCAACAACTGTTGATTAACCTCTTACTATTTGTTTAATAGCATGTTAGATAAAGGAATAAAAAGACAAAATGCAAGGAAACAAAAAAGTCTCTCTCCTCACAGGTCTTGTATTCCTCTATGCATCCCTGAAAGAACCACCTGAATTCTCTCAGGAGATATGAATCTTTGTCTCATTCTGTAGGTCCTCTTCTTGTTACTCCTCTCCTCCCCTCCACTCTCCTCTCTTCTCTCCTTTCCTCTTTTCTCCTCTCTGGCATTTCTTTTTCTCAAATATCAACTTCTTGTTTCTTACTTTATTTTAATAGTATTTTATTCCCCCCTCAATTATATGTCAAGACAATGATTAGGATTCATTTTTACAAATTTTGAGTTCCAAATTTTTCTTCCTCCTTTCCTCTCCTCCCCTCTTCTGAAAATAGTAGGCTATTTGATATAGGCTTTACATATATACAATCATGTAAAACGTATTTTCATATTAATCATAGTTGTACAAGAAGAAACAGAAAAATAATATGAGAAAGATTAAAATTAGTGAAAAAAATAGTTAGATCTGCTTTCAGATCAGTTCTTTATCTGGGTGGGGATAGCATTTTCCTTCATGAGTCCTTTATACTTATCTTGGATCATTGTGTTATTGAGAAGAACTGAGTCACTCAGAGTTTTTTAAATTTGTATTTCTATAATGAAAAGTGATTTATAGCACTTCTTGGTATGCCTACAGATAGCTTTGATTTCTTAACTGAAAACTGACAGTTCATATCCTTTGACCATTTAACAACTGGGGAATAGTTATAGTCTTATAAATTTGACCCAGTTCTCTATATATTTTGGAAATGAGGCATTTATCTCAGAGACTTGCTATAAAGATTGTTTCCCAGTTTTCTACTTTCCTTCTAGTCTTGGCTGCACTGGTTTTGTTTGTACAAAAGCTATTGTCCCTTTCTTTCTCTCCATTTTTGTTTCTGTTTCTCTCTTTTGCCTATTTTTCCCATCTCCCTCTTTCTCTGTTTTTCTGCCTTCTTCCCTCTCTTTGAATCTCTGTGTATTCTCTCCCTCTGTGGGAGTCTCTATGTATTCCTTTAAAGGCCAAACCCAAGCACATAACTCATGTGTGTTGACAAACCATGAACTTCAGTCATTGTGGGGTAAGAAAGGCCTCAGCAGTGGGACTGAAGGCAGAGGGAATTCATACCTTGTTTAAAGAATTCACACCTTGTCAAAGAGACTTTGGCTTCAGGATTAAAACATTAAACATACATCTTGTGATAATGACCATAAAAACACATAGTTGTAGAATCAATACAGGAATTTTAAAAAACTGTTCAGATAAATACTTAAGCAGCCCATTGGGTTGACTTTCATCAGCTAATTTTTTTTAGTATTGCCAAAATAACAAGAGGATACAATGTTTCTGGTATTTTAGCCATTTGCAAGATTGGATTAGAATAATGATGTAAAAACCAGTTGATTTCTCAGCAATCAGTTCTTATGACAGCTGAAAAACTAGAATTGCACAGAAACCTCAATCTTTTTTCAATTAAATTTGAATTTATTTTAGAACCATGATTTTTAAATAGAGATCTTCAAAATCATTTGTGAATAAAATGCACAACTAAATTTATTTTGGATTTTCACTATTTTGTTGTTTTAACTTCATTTTCAATTGATTCACCCATACATGAATTTTATTCCTGATGTTATATTCTGTTTAAAGCTCCATACATTCTTCCAAAGAACAGAGGAAAAAAAGAGGTATTTTTTTAAATGTCCACTCTCTTTGAATTTAACTTGTGACCAGGCATTAGTATTTTACCAGAGGGAGATAAAACTCAGAAGAATATCTTAAGTCCTCAAAATTAAAAAAATAATAACTTTGGTATTCAAGAGCTAAATTTTCCCTTTATGTCATTTTCTTGAATCCTTAAGTATCGAGCATAATTCCACGTGCAGATAGCATTAATAGGTGGTGTTTGTCCTTTGTGTTCAAAGAGGACCATGACATCAGGGAAAAGATGATGTGACTTGCAGTTGACTTTGATTTGAGTGAGGGAGAGCTCACTTGCTCCTCCAGAGCCATCTGGCTCCAGTGGCCGGATATTCATCAGGATGACGAGATGACCCAGGATGCAATGGAAGACCCTGGTCTCCATTTTGAGTGAGGTAAAGCCCATTCAGTGAATAGGCCTCTTTAAGAAGTGAGTCAAGGCACAACCCCTTTAATTTAAAAAAAAAACAATCAAACTGGCAGGGGAAGACCCTCAGGGTTGGTGGTCAAAAGACAAACAGTTACTATTGACATTTACTCTGAGCTAGGAGGGCTCAAAATACAGTCATTAATTGGTCCTTGGGTATGGTTCAATCTATGAGCTCCAAAGTAAAATGGATTTAAGGTTTGGTCTTTGAGAAAAGAGGAAGGAAGGAGGGAAGGAAGGAGAGAGGAAAGAAGGAAGGAAGGAAGGAAGGAAGGAATCTAGCCACTAAACCCCAAGTTAACCGGGCAGCTTCCAGTCATCAGGATTTATCTTCCTTTGGAGAGGAGAATGAAAGTGACTTATGTCACCTTCATTTCCTAGTTCCCAAAAGTAGTTAATTTTTCTATTCAGCTTAAAATACAAATGTCTCTATGTGGACAAAGGAACACTCAAAAAAATGAATCTATTATGAGGAAAATTCAAGATAAAAAGACTGTTGGTGAAGGGGAAAATCGGTCTTTGGCTTGTCTGTATCAATAAAATTGACCAGGTACTCACTTGACTTCCCTGCTTCCTTGTCTTGTGAATGTTCAGGCAGTGTCTGTGTGGTGCACAAAATGGATTGTGGGACCTCTACAGTGGTCACTTTTAGAGTAGTTCAGATTGCTATAAAATGAGCTGTGGTGATCTGTATTGACAATAAAGACAAGGGCAAATGTGGTGATAGGTTGATCAGTTTCACTAGCTATATCACCATCTTAGAGATGTGTTTATGCAAACAACCTATGTATTTTATTAACTAAAATCCTTAAAAATATAAAATAATTTTAATTGGAAGGCTCATGAATATGAGTCAAATGGGCTGGCTCTGAGAGGGAGCTGAGCCTTTATTTTTAATTTAGTAATTTTAAAAACACTATAATAATACACTGAATGTTATAACTGGATTCAAATTCAGGACAGAACAGAATGAATTCTACTGCACACTAAGCTGCTGATGAATGTTGGAGAAAAGAATTATGCGTGTGGAGTTATTGTTAAGAAGGTCAGAGGAAATTGAAACATTGTCAGGATGCATGTTAAAAATTCATTAGAATAATGATGACTTCCTTCCTTATCCATGTTTATAACAAAATTAACAAAACATGTGAATATCCAAAGATTTTATATGAAATAAAAATCAAGTTGGAATGAGAAAAAAAATGATCTCATCAGCATTTACAAGAAGATTTCTACCCAATAAATTCTTGGTTAAAAATATTTCTCAGATTGGTTAAGATTTTTTTCAGTTGAAGAATTTTTCTGGTTCTATTGTTGATTTGAATAAAATTATCCTACTATTCTCATGAAATACCTTGTGCAGCAAAACCGGTTCATTTCACCATAAACATGTGTACTTGAATAATATACAAATTTTGAAACAAAATGTTATTCTATTAACCCATATATCATTAGATCTCCTTCAATTAAAGTAAGAATTATGTTTATTTCAATGATTTTCTAATTCTTTATAGGCAGTTGACTTGAAAATAAGGCTTTGCTTTCATTCTTCATGGCCAGACTCTTGCAGAAGCACATGCTAGTCAAGGTCCATGGATACTTGCTACATGTAGACAAATTGTAGAAGATCACATAGATTAAAAGTCTGGTCAAAAGACTTATGGAATGGGCTTACTAATAAGCATGAAAACCTGAATGCTACATGGCGCTAAAATAAATGATCAATTTAACCTATAGTTAATTATGCAGACTGGTTTCCTTAGTCAAGTCAGCCAAAATAGTCAAATTAGTTTATAAATACAAATACAGCCTTGCTTAAAAAAATTAATGGAGTTTTTTCATCTTAAAAACATGTTGAATCTGTTTTGATTTCTTTCTCACATATAGTGTATATATAGACATCAAAACAGATTGAATATCGGCACACATATATAAATATGTGCATATATATACATACATACACAGACATCCACACATATATACATATGCACATCTTTTTTGTTTAGTCATTTCAGTCTTGTCTGACTCTTCATAACCCCATCTGGGGTTTTCTTGGCAGAGATGCTGGAGCGGTTTGCCATTTCCTTCTCCAGCTCGTTTTACAGATGAGTAACTGAGGCAAACAGGGTTCAGTCACTTGTCCAGAGTCACAGGGCTATTAAGTGTCTGAGACTGGAACTGAAGGTGAAAATGAGTCTTAGTTCCTCCAGGCTCAGTACTCTATCCACTGTGCCATCTAACTGTCCTCTATACACACACATGCTCATATGTGTTTATATATGTATACAAGTATAGATATCTGTATATCTAATAGCATTTACATCTTCATCTCTCTATTTGCCTATCTCTATTTCATCTATACTCATATGCCATTGATATAAACAAGACATTCTTCATCAATATTCTCTTCTGTGTTAGAGTGTATGTCTTGTCTTCCTAGGTTGGCATGGCTCAGAACTCCACTTAGGGATCTAGGGGAGCAGGATAACATCATTTGCTCTTTAACAAGATGGGAACTTGTTCTCAATGACTTTTTAGTTACATATTTCCTTTCTTTGCCAGAATGGAAGAATCAAAGCCATACCCTTGAATGCCTAGACCATTAAGCCATTAAAACAAAATTTGTAACTTGAAGGCCATCACCCTCATTCATCGTTCATTTGCTCTGTGATCCAATGAATGATCCAAACTGTGCTTTTAAATTAAATTTTTATTTAGGGCTGATGAAATATTTATTTATTTTTTAAAATGTAGTCATCTGCAATCAAATTTTTTTCCCTTCATTCTCTATATTTGGAATCTGCTGATACTTACTGGAAGCTGTTTGGGGATTGGAACACTCAGCACTATTGTATTGTGATCAATAATTAAATTTAGTGCTGACATGCATCTCGTTTATGCAGCAGTCTCTGACAATCCCATCTTACAAAATTAATCCTTTCCAATTTATTTAATAGAAGAGTCGAACAATAAAATAATTCAGATGAGTACCAATGCAGGATTATTTCTGGTCAATATTACTTTATTATAAATTGGGCCCACATGCTCATTAGTAAATTAACTGTCAAATCTGAAAACAGCCTTTTCTTTTTGTTTAAAGGTAATTATTGGTACTGAAGACAAGAAGGAACTTAACCTTGCTGTGCAGTTGTCCTTACCACAGTGTTTTTTATTCTAGGCTATAACTAACCCATCAAAGCTGCAGAGGAAAAATAATTAGTGATATTAAATGAATGGAATATTAACCATTCCCGAGCCATGGCCACGTAGACACAGTGAGGGGAACTAGATAATGATAGGGGTGTAGAGTTATCTGAGGTCTGTTTCTGTAGGCACATTTAGGGAAAATATTTTAGCTTTTTGCCAACTTAAAAAAAATCTACCAGGAAAGAATGAAACATAGATACAGAAAGAACTAGCTAGTTCACATACATTGGTTAGGAATGTTTCATGTTTTTGCAAGATATCTTTGGAAAAATTCCCTCAAGATCTGGTATAAGTTGGCAATTAGCAGGCTTTTCACAAAAAATTCATTTCTTTATTAAATTTAAAAAAAAATTACCTACCCTCGAAATGAATCCTAAAAACGCTTCTTTTTATAATGGCTTTTCCTGACAAAGCTTAAAAATATTTGCTCGTTATTAGTATATTACTGCTTGGCATCTAAAAGCAATGAAGAATTCTTTAAAAAAATTCACATTATCGCATTAACTCCCTCCCCCCAACATATCTTTGTTCTTTCGTTTTGCTAATTGTCCACATTTTAAAAATTCAGCAGATTTCCTGTAATTATATTGATGAAAGAAAAGGATATTGCATGCAATTCTATTTTCAATACATCAGTTCCATATAAATACACAGGGACAAAGCATGCAACATTTGCTGAGTGATCCTAAAAAGATCTCTTTTGCTGTTACAAAATGATTTTTTTTGTTTTTTTACCATAGCCATCTAATACATGTTATCTTCAGTGTTTTGGTCCTAATGTAAATTTGATGAGAAAGTGCTGAGTCTTATTATATCGATTACTGTATGCCTATCAATGTGTTCAAATAGAATGAGGAGAGATGTGGCACGTATTCATTCTATTGATATGATATGTCATCAATAATCAGTACCTGAAGGTGTACCATAACCTTCTTTGTTAACTATTTCAACTGTACATGCAAATGTTCAGAAATTATAAAGAGCTCCTACTTGTTATTTGCCTCTTGGAGGTTACACCTACATCTTAATCACCGAGGTTGTATTCGGACTAGAGAGACCATGAACTAGATAATAAATAATGAAAATGCAGCTCGTTAAATAATACTCTATTGACTGAAATAAAATGATTCGAGTTTTATTCAGCTCTTCCTTTCATTCTCAGGAACAAGATGGGGGAAAAAATAAATACCCCTAAGGAAAATGCATCTTAGAGCCATCAAAATGATTTTCAGAACTAAATGGTGTTTTTAAAATCATTTTCATTATTGTGCTACTAAATGTGGAGCTATATAGCTGAGGGTCTCTGAGCAACTGGCATTATCTGATCACTGCTATTTCTGTTGAACACGTTTTCACAAGAATCAGTGGTTTAGAGACTTAGGATTATGCTTTATTTTATATGGTTCCAAATTCACACAGAAATGTCCTTCATATTATATAATCCCACCCAAATTAAGTGGCTGAAAAGAGAGGAAATGTGCCAAGAGTTTTAATCCACTTCAAAGCAAAGGATTTGAACTGCCTGTTGTTGCTTGTTCCTTTCACAATTTGTTTTGTGTGCCTCACATGGGTTTCTTAAAATGAACTGCTTTTTGGTCAGAGTTTGGTTCATTCTACCTTGTTTACCTAAAAATTGCCTTCCAATCTAGCAGATTAGCTGGTAGACCACATTGCCTGTGAGAATGCTTCAGTGAAATTTTTTTGTAATCACCTGCTTATGAAGCAGCATTGTTTAGTAAGTAGAGTTCTGCACTTGGAGTCAGGATAGGCTGGGTTTAAATCCCCTCAGACATTGCATCTGTACCTCTGTCAGCCTCAATTTCCTAGCTATGTAATGGGTTTCATAATAGCACAGGGTTACAGGGTTTTTGTGAGGACCAAATGACATAATGTATTTTAAGAGTTTTACAAATGTGAAAACACTACACACACGAGAACTGTTTGTTATCACGTAATTTTACCAGTTCCTCAAAAAATTTTTGTACTAATATCATTGTAAAAGAAAATAAGCTTCATGCCGCATTTAGTTAAACTCCATCAGAGACACCTGGCTACATATTCAAGTGGACACCAAGCATATTCATACAATATCAACTGTTAAGTCTTACTGTGCCTTAATTTTCTCATCTGTAAAGTTGTGTTAATAATAGCACCCACCTCCAAGGGTTGTTGAGAGGATAAAATGAGATAATATTTACAAAGTGTTGTGCACACCTTAAAACACTATATAAATGCTTTTCACTACTACCACTGCTACTACTGCTGCTGCTATTGAAAACAAAGGCCAGCGGGGCAAGACTTTAGCCTAGTAACCTAACTATCAATGCCTGCAAACAAAAATCACAGTATGTATACATTATAGCACTTCCAGGTTTTATACTGAGAAATGGTCAAGTTGATTACTACAGTGAGTGGGGGTGGTAAAGAGCACATTTTACCCCTACCCACTACCCCCACCAACACCCCCACTGCAGTAATCCTCTTGAATATTTAGTATGGGGTAAGTTTCTTAGAGTTAACTATTTATGTTAGTCACTGAACTCCACATGCATTTGTCCCATAATGTGATGTCCTAGGGTGCTCTGGTTTGAAATATAATAACCAAGTGATGGTTTACAGGGTAACAAAGTAGTGCTCCTTATGAACTCAATAGTATTGCAAATTTAGGATAGACTCCTATTCTAGCTGTGTTTTCACATGGAAAACACTAAGATGAATTTCTAAGGAAATTATAAGAACCTTACAAGTGATCCAACGCTAGGCATTCTACCAAGGTGAGTTTATTAAAAGTCAGGTATATCACAGTCTTCATGATGAACCTTAAGGTATTGTGATGTATTATGCAGGGAAGTCAGGAAACTTTACACAATAATGACATGGGGATTAGAGTGTGCAAAACTCTTCCCTCTCAATAATTCTATGAGGCTCAAGCTTTATTATCCTCATTTAAGGATGAGGAAACTGAAGCTTAGTAACCGGTCCAAGGTCAAGCAGAAAATGTTGAGTCCAGGTCATTTTGACTCGAAGACGTGATCATTCTAATATATTACACTGCCGTTTACTACATAGTGCTGCCTCTTTTTAAAGGAAAAAGAAACAAACCAAATTGACTAGAAGGTACTTATGGAACAAGAGGAAGTTTCCTAGGCTAGGAAAACCAATCTGCAATGATTTTTACTTTTAACTGTCCTACAGTATCTCTTTAGACATGAATACTTTTTCCATTCCGAATTTGAATATGGCTACCGATTGCTGCAGATGAAATGGATTCAAAAAATAGATGAGAGAGCAGGAATAGGTTGAAGGCTTGCCTTGATCACTGATGACATTTTCAGTTTAGATCTAATACAGATACTTCATTCTACAAAAATCACAATGTGTCAAAATTAACTATTAGGGAATTTTAAAATCAGAGTACCGATTAGATACACATTGACTTAAGACTCTTTATAGTTTTGTTTTTTAATCCCTGTAGTATGTGTTTGAATAGATGTGTTCTCATTTATCCATATACTGATGCAGTTTGAATTCCAGTCTCTGGTATCTTTGTGTATCAACTTTTTTTTAGACCAGATCAGATTGTCCATTTCTCAAAGAGAGTGGTTCATATAAAATATTAGGACTCCCTTCAGATGTGTTTGAGTGAGATAGATCTAGATTCAACTGCATGTAAGCTTGGGTTAATTTAAAAAAAAAAAGGAGCTAGACCACATGTCCTAATCACCACTCCATTCCTCTTCCTCAGTAGGTGTGAAAATTAATCACTTAACTCTTTATAAAGCTTAGTTTTCTCATCTCTAAAATGGAGAAAATAATGCTTTCTATTATCCACTTAACCACATTTCTAATATTTCATCATGACACAGAGATGACTCTAAACCCTCAGTGGCTTACTGATCTTGTCAAGCTGAAAAACTTGTAGGAATGAGCATAATGAGAGATTATGTGTCTGCTTCCATGGATAAGGCTAAAAGCAGAATGACAGAAGTATGACCATGAAGTCATGACTGTCTCCTGTTCTGTCCTCTCCTGTGCTCTCTTCTCCTCGCCTTTCCTCTTTTCATGGAAACCTATAAAATATCAGAAGGATTTGCAGTCTACATTTGTGAAGTAAATATGTAAAATGTATTTGTCAGATGTCTTACAAATCTTATCAAAGGGGCTTTAAATATATTTTTTTAAATAAATTTATTTACTTAACTTTTTACATTCATTTTCACAAAATTTTGGGTTCCAAATTTTCTCCCCATCTGTCCCCTTCCCCCACCCTAATACACTGAGCATTCTAATTACCCATATCACCAATCTGCCCTCTCTTCTATCATCCCTCCCTTCCCTTGTCCCCATCTTCTCTTTTGTCCTGTAGGGCCAGATAACTTCTATTCCCCATTACCTGTATTTCTTATTTCCTAGTAGGAAGAACAACACTCAACAGTTGTTCCTAAAACTTTGAGTTCCAACTTCTCCCCATCCCTCCCTCCCCGCCCATTCCCTTTGGGAAGGCAGGCAATTCAATATAGGCCATATCTGTGTAGTTTTGCAAATGACTTCCATAATAGTCATGCTGTGTAAGACTGACTATATTTCCCTCCATCCTATCCTGCCCCCCATTGCTTCTATTCTCTCTTTTGATCCTGTTC
>JAQQSK010014486.1:0-11105 GCA_028658325.1 Potorous gilbertii | reverse complement strand
AGTTTACTCTCATCACATTTGACTAAAGGAAGGAATAAAATTCACACTCATTTTGGTATGAAAACCTATGTTACAATACAGGAAAGTGGGGGAGGAGATAACCAAGGTGGGAGGGATGATAGAAGGGAGGGCAAGGGGAGGAGGAAGCAATTTGAAGTTAACACTCGGGGAGGGACAGGATCAAAAGAGAGAATAGAAGCAATGGGGGGCAGGATAGGATGGAGGGAAATATAGTCAGCCTTACACAACACAACTATTATGAAAGTCATTTGTAAAACTACACAGATATGGCCTATATTGAATTGCCTGCCTTCCCAAAGGGAATGGGTGGAGGGGGGCAGGGATGGGGAGAAGTTGGAACTCAAAGTTTTAGGAACAACTGTTAAGTATTGTTCTTGCTACTAGGAAATAAGAAATACGGATAATGGGGAATAGAAAGTTATCTGTCCCTACAGGACAAAATAGAAGGTGGGGACAAAGGAAGGCAAGGATTATAGATGAGAGGGCAGAGGTGATAGGGGAAATTAGAATGCTCAGTGTATTGGGGTGGGGGGAGGGGACAAATGGGGAGAAAATTTGAAATCCAAAATTTTGTGAAAATGAATGTAAAAAGTTAAATAAATAAATTTATTAAAAAAGAAAAAGAAAAACAAAACAAAACTCTGTCCCCCCAGTTCTGTCCCATCTTTACATGTTCAGAAGACTCTACACTCTTAGTGATGTACACATTGTTTCTTCTTCAACCTAGATGACAGTAAGTTTCCAACATGACCAGCCCTCCACTCCCACTTGCTTACCCTGTATTAATTCTCTTTTTCATGCCCAATTTTATAATATAATTGATTCTTTTTATGTTTCCATACTCAGTTTTATTTTTTAGGATCACACCTATCCTGTACAATGCAGCCCCAACCTTTCTTTCAAGCTATCTTAGTAATGATGAAAGTTTTAAGAATACTGACAACATTGTCATATATATATATATATATATATATATATATATATATATATACACACAAATACATATATATGTTTATATATAAACATTAAGTGTGCATATATGTATGTGTGTGTGTGTGTGTGTGTGTGTGCATAAAATCAGTTTTACCTTAAGAATTTATATGACTTTTTAGGAGCAATGTAGAAGTAATTCCTGCTTATAGATTAGATTAGATCGCTCATGTCAGTTCTGGGATCCTGTGATGCTGTGATAAATGTGAACATACAGAGGCAATAATGTGTGAAAAGGTAGTGCAAAGAGATTCTGATTTTTTGGAATAAAGAAAATAAACACTTAGTTTGTTAACTTGGCATAGTTTGGAGTCTCCTCTTTTAGTGTGATTTACAGCACTAAGACTTATATGGAGACTAGGGATGTAGCTTTTCTTTCTCCTCTATTTAAACAGGCCAGGAGAGGACTCTTTGATCAGCACGTACTGATTGCCTTAATGACAACACTATTTTAGAAAACATTTTAAACACATTACACAGCAGATTATTCTATTTTTCTAATGGAGCTGTCCTTGAAGAACCATTATGCCATTCCTTTCAAATGTTTAATGAGGAAAAGGATTATAATGGTCATGTTTGAGAATAGGTTTTATGTGGCTGGGAATTGCTATGTAGTAATCTTCCATTAAGCCATCAGGATACTAAAATATTTTATTTTTGGGGAAGTAGAAATGAGGGCTTCTTTATATTGCAATAATTAGCATTCCCTTTGTGGCTACATAGAAATATATTTTTTAAAAGAAGAAACCTTTCTGATTATCATTATTAGAGGGTTATTTTTTGTTATTTACTTCTGTCTGGCACTGTGACAAGTAGTGGCCAGTTCCCAGCCTTCATGAGCTTCCATTGTTAAACATGTAACATTGAGACAAACTGTCCCTTGGGAAGTTAATGTGGAACCCAGGGAGTTGTATGAATACATTTTTAAAAAGTGCTTACATTGTCTATACTAAGGTGAACTACAGTCAAAGACATTCAAGTAGCAAATTTGTACTCATCACCTTACATCTAGCTATGCAAATGTAGACATATTGCTCAATGCATAAACAAAACTTCCTATAACCATCTATATTGAACAAAAGATCTAAGGACCAAAAATTAAGTTCTGTGAGGTTGACAAAGGTCATCTAGTACAATACTGTGATTTTAGGGAAGATAAAAATATGAAGAAAAGAAAAGTGATTTCTGATTCAGAGCTATGTAGTAGATTTAGGAATCTAGAGGAATTGAGTTCAGATCCTGACTAAGATAGCTATTAGCTATGTGACCCTAGGTAAGTCAAATAAATGTATTGAAAAATACATGCGTACATATGTAGTGTGTATGCATGTATGTTGTATACATATGTGTGCCTGTATGTGTGTTTGTATGCATATATATGCATGTGAGAGCCTTTTATTTAAAACTCTGATACTCAAGACATGATGCCATTAATGGATAGAGAGCTTGCCTTAGAGTAAAGTAGACCTAGGTACAAATTATGAGTCTGACATCTACTAGCTCTGTGACCCTGGGCAAATCATTTAATCTTTCAATTCTCCCAAGCAAAAGAAGGGTCTCTGTTTTTCTGAGGGGTGTAGGGTGTGGGAGATTACTGATTAGTGGGTTGTGGAAGTATGCAAAAAATCATCAATAAAATGTATTCTTATATACAAAGAAAAAAAGGAATTTACAGGAGGAGACACAAAGAAATAGAGCAAATTTGTTATTATCTTGTCAAATTTGTCATATTTAGATACTTTTTGTAAATTAACTGAATGTAATGGAAGTTCACAGTTTCTTAAACAACTTTATTATTATTTGTATATTGAAGTAGAGAATCGAACAGATCAGTGAGAAGGGAGTGCAATGCATGGGGTGAGGTGGGGTGGGACGTCATCACAAAGGTAGAGAGATGAAAAATAGAATGCCATGTAAAGGTCAGACTGAGTAGACCAGAGAATTGATGGAGGGAAGTACTCTGTAATAAAGCTGTACAGGTAGTATGGCATAAGGTTGTGAATGACTTTAAATTCTAATTGAAAAGTTTTTATGTTCTCTTAGTGTCACTAGGAGATACTAGACTATTTACTGATTATGGAAGGGCCACGTCTAGACCTATATTTTAAGCATATGAATACACAATGAACTGGAATGGAGAGAGATTTGAGGCAGGAAGGCCAGTTGGGACATTGTTACAATAATTTAGGCAAGAAATGATGAAAAACTGACTGTGAGTGCAAAGGAGATAAATATAAAAGATATGAAGGAATGACAAAGTTTGGCAACTGATTGAATAGGTGTCCTGAGAGGGAGCGTAGAGTTGAGGATGACCCTGTGAATGGAGAGATAATAGTATCTTTGACAGTATTAGGGAAGTTTAGAAAACGAGGGTAGAGATCGTGAATTCTGCTTTGGACATGTTGAGTCTGAAATGCCTATGGGATATCCAGATGGAATTTGCTAATTGGTAGTTGGTAATATGAGGAGGCTATGATGATATGATGTGCTCCAAAAGAAGCATGCTGATAGAAATACCATGTTTGTTATGGAAATGTGGTAGTGTGTGTTTTTCAGAAGGAGAGGAGGTAAAGAGCAGAGTGTCCATAAACAGGCAGTGAATTTTGTGAAGAATGGGGATGAAGAGATCAGGGAAAAGGGCATGGAATCATTATTTTAGATGATCTCAAGAATTTTGAGTTCTGGCTTGGGTGACTCTCCAAGCTCTTTAAAATTCCTGAAACTTTGAGGTTGACTCTGGGCGTTATGAAAAAGCTGACTGAATTCTACATATTTGATTCCACACATAGTTTCTTTGGTGATAATAGAAACAGCATAGTACTGTAGAGTGAAAAAGCACTTGTTTTTGCTACTGACTAACTTTAATTTGAGACAAATTATAGAATCCAAGTCAGCTGTCAAGTTCCCTTCTTAATATTCTATCTTACATCCAGGCTATACATTCCCAGTTTCTTCAACAGTGCTGATATTGCTTGGGTTCCAGTCTCTTCTCCATATACTCTTTCATTCATCTCTCTTTCAGAATCAGCAGTTTCAAAGATGAGTCAAACATTTACTTTTCCATAGGATCTTTAATGATGCCTCCTAGCTATTGTATTCCTTCCAAAATCATCTTATATCTGCAGTAAATATATACCCTACATACATACGTGATCTATGCTGGATATGTCTACATATGTCCATGTTGTCTCCCCTAGCTAGGTCATATTATAGAATCCATTAGAGCGTCAGCTATTTCTACTGTTGTCTTTTACCATCAGCACCTAGCACAATGCCTAGAACACATTAGTTCTTTAATAAGTACTTACTGATTGATTGGTATATTCTAGTTTTTCAACGTTTGTGGCAAAATGTGTCATCCAGAACTGAGCTCAGCTGTGGTTTGACTAGTAGACCTGCTAAGTGTGGTTTAACTGCACCAATATCATATTCTTTGATCTGGAGACTTTGTTTCACTAAATGGAATTTGCATAAATTCTTTTAGATATCACATCATATTGCCAACTTATATCTAACTTCATTCTTTCATCCAGGTCTTTTTCCATCTAACCTATTTTCTGTTCATGAGGCTTCATCCTAAACTTGTGAAATTGATTTTTTTAACCCAAGATCAGCACTTTATTTTTGTTCCTTTAAATTTTATTTTTTTAAACTTCAACTTATATCACATCCAGTACCTTTTTGGAATTAATGTAACATTCAGTTTCCTTATCTAACAAATGAAAGGGCTGGAATAAGTGACCTCTAAAGTTTGTTCCTTTTCTCACCTTTTGTGTTCCAAGGATATCGATTAAAAAAATGATCATTAATTCATTCATCAAATATAAATTTACATGAGGTGCCTAATCTATGACCAGTGTGTCAGCATTATTTTTCCCTCTCCCCTACCCACTTTCTTTGCCTCAAAATTTTCAGGAGGCCTGCAGCTCTGGGAGCATGGGCTCTTATAGGGATACAGGGATGCATAGTCTTTCCCGTCTGTTCTCTTGCTTCTCTCAAGTCTCACTGCTAACACAGGAAATAATACCATTGACTATAACCTCTTCAAATAGGAACAATCATGATACATATCTGGTTCATGACCTTATTCGTTTTTCATCTCAGAGAAAAAAAGAAACTACCATTGTGATTGAAAACGAGCTAACAAGTTCAGTCAGTTGTGTGTGTGTGTGTGTGTGTGTGTGTGTGTGTGTGTGTGTGTGCTGCATTCTAAAAGTTTCTGTCTAGCCCGAGTAATTGGACAATTTAGCCCAAAACTTCTGGCTGATGCACTTTTTGTAGAATGTTTTTCTCTAGCTAACCTGGTAGCTCCTTGCTTATGGAAATCCCAGGTTTCAATGCCATTTTTGTTTTCAAGGGAAGATAGTACATACTGCGCTGTTCCTCTGACTTAGAACATTCCTCAACTTTTACCCTTCACTTAGGAGCCCTGTCATTTGTCTTCAAAAGTCCTTTAGATGTCCCAAAGATGAAGCCCATTTCCTTCACAGATCAATGGCTCCTTTGTCTTGGCACCTTCGCATACTGCTTAAGAGATTATTTATTCACACAGATGGGAGAAACAGTCTTTCTGAAAGGTAGAGAGTTTTATAGAACCACAGGCATTAGTATGCCAAAATGAAGAAACGGAGGTAATCATGAAGGCTGGCATCCTTCTACTAAGTTGGATGAGCAAATTCTTCTAGGAGAAAGCTACTCAAGTAGGGTTTCCAGCATGGCAGGCTGCCATGTTGTCCTGGACAAGCATGTTATCTCAACAAGAGAGGACCTTCATTTGAATTCCAATTTGACCACTAACTACTTATTTGACCTTACTCAAATCAGCCCAGTGCTTAATACAGTTCCTGACACATAGTAGAAGCTTAACAAATGGTTACTGAATTGAATTGAACTTTGCTGGACCTCAGTTTCTTTCTCTATACAATAAAAGACTTGGAAACTGAAGTCTCTCTCAATGTTCAATCTATGTCATTATGATTGTATTGTCTGATTATTCCTTGGGTTAAACTCAAAAATGTATTTCAGAAATTGTTAAGACCTCTTCTTAGGACCATCGGAAATATCAACCTTGAGTCATACATGATTAATTCATTAAGCACCTGCTATACTAGAGTTCCCATGCCAGATATTGGACACACAAAAACAAGAATGAATTGGTTTCTGGTCTGTAAGAATTTCCTTTGGGAGAAGTGGTAATGGTGGTAGTTGGGAGTAGGGGGAGATGGCATAGTATGTACACAAATAAATTAAAATCAATATATAGTCATTATTAAGAAAAAAAATATTGGAGGGGGAGGACACTAACAACCAAGAGCATTAAGAAATACCTCCTATTAGAGGGGGCACTTGAACTGAGTCTTGAAGGCAGGTCGAGATTCAGAGAGGAGAAGGTGAGGAAATAATTTATTCTAAGTATGAAGGATAGTGAGTATGAAGGCAGAGAGGTAGAAGATTTATGGGGAGCAGCAAGAGGACCAGTTTGTTTAGAACATAGAAAGCATGAAGGAAAGTTTGCTCTCCCTTTCTAGAGTTGAAACTACTAGCAGTAAGTAGATACAAAGTCAGTGGCTTGATAGCCAAAGGATAATCAGATCTATACAATCATAGATTGGATGTTGAAAAAAGCCTTAAATTTCAGTCCCTTCATTTGACACACAAAGTCAACAAAAGTTGACTCACCCAAGGTCAAATAAGTAGTTAGTAGCAGAACTAGAGTTCATAACCACCACAGTCACAACAGTAAACACAACAAAGATGATGGTTCAGAAGAGTGGGATAGAGACTGTCTTGAGTAAATAGCTTGTATTCCTACTTTTTCTCCCTGCACAGCAATCACTGTACTTCAGACCTTCATTGCCTCTCACCTGGACCATATCAATATCCTCTTCATCAGTCATCTTGCATTGATGCATTCTCCACCTCTCCTGTCTGCTTCATAGATTTGCCAAATAATCATTCTAATGTACAGGTTGAGGTATGTCATTTTCATACTTCAAAATCCTCAATGGATCCCTATTGCCTTTAGAATAATACACAAATTCTTTAAGCACAATGGGGGCGGGGAACTACAAAGACAATGGGTTTAAATCTAGAGCTCTTTCAGCATAGGTTATATCATCCAAGGGTTAATGAAAGGGAGGGAGCTGGCTCAGAACTCCTGTCTCCTCAAGCCCTGATACCCCTGGTAGCTTAAATCAACTAGAGCTAATTTACTGGTAAGACTAAACCTTAGTCATAGTAGAAATTACTATTGAAGAATTTAAACGTGGAAGTGACCTTACTGATCATCTACCTCAACTCTTTCATTTTATGGATACAGAAATCACTTAAAAAAAAAAGTCACATGCCCAAGGTTTTACAGTTTGATGAAAAAACAAGGTTAAAACTCAAATGATCTCACTCCCAGTCAACTAAATGCTCATCCCATTACACCTTAGCTGCTCTTTGTTGTTGCTTAATCCTGTCTGACTATTTGGGACCAATGGATTCTAACATGTCAATATTGTCTATGGGGCTTTCCTGGCAAAGATGATGGAGTGGTTTGTCCTTTCCTTCTCCAGTGGATTAAGTCAAATACAGGTTAAATGATTTGCCCAGGGTCACATAACTAGTATGTGTCTGAAGTCATTTCTGAACTCAAGACTTTCTGAGTCCAAGCCTACTGCTCTATCCGCTGAGCCACCTAGCTGCCTCTGATCTATCTCCTATTCTTAACCTCAGATAGTGAAAGAAGTATAGTCCTGATCTTTTCTGTGATCGACACCCTTGGAATATTCATGTTGATGGTATCATTAATATGGATTTGAAGACTGGTTCAAGTAGCAGAAACTCCAAGCATCTGAAAGGAAGCAATAAGTTTTAGAGCAACCTTGCAAATAGGTACAACAAATTTACTAGTTAAATAAAGATATTTAACCATCTATCCTTTTCCCTAGGAGGTGCATAGGCTTTAAAATAAATGAAATCAGCATTTTTTATGACTTGTCTAGCATAAATTGTTATACTTTCTGCAAGTACCTGTTTGCAAGTGGCATTTATAGCACATTAAATCAAAATCAACAGGGAAAAGAGGAATAAAATCTATTGCATACTGTACTCCAAAAAAGCATAGAAAATTTTCAAAATTTAACTAGGTCAATTTTGATCTAGAAAAAAAAATCTCAAGCCCAAAAGTTATTTTTTCTGCGGTAAGAAAGTATGTTTTTTAATCTGATGTGAATCTGTTCAAAGACCCAAAGGGGTGCTGATTCCCCTTACTGCTTCCAGTGAGAAACAACTGTATAGACTGGGCCACCTGTGTGCAGGGTTGTAACTACAGCTCCCAATGTATCCACACCTGCCGTATCATCACTTGCCTGTCACCGCAGGACTTTGAAGTATACTAGTAAAATGGTATGGGTGATGTCTTTTGATTCATGAATAAATTGGATTTAAGTGAGGCAGAGTTGCATGAAATCATTAGCCTCACTTTCTCCCCCAGAGTCATCATAGTCCAGTGGCAGGACAGAGTCAAGGTGGCTGGTGATGACTCAGTATGCATTGGATGACCTTAGTGTCTTTGATGTTGAACCAAGCTCTAAGCACTCCACATCACGTGCTTCAGCTGCCTTCATGGCCGTTGGAACAAATCATTCTCATCTGCCCATTCTACTAGGGATAGTCTTCACATGCTTGGGGTAGATGCCCCCAACTCACCAATGAGTTTGAGATCCATTGGCTGCTCTCAACCTGGTTTGGCCTGTCTGCCAAAATGGCTTATCAGGGTGTGGCTGCTGCACATGCTGCAGCTTCTTGGAACCACAGGTGAGAACTGGGTGGAATGGGTTGACACCAAAGGTGGAAAGAGCCCCAAAAAGGGCTCAGTAGCCATCACCCCAAAGGTACTACTCCTCCCTGAATGCACTTTACACCCCAATAATATTACTGTGGACTAACTTATTGACACACATCACTATCATTATTGACTAACTTAAATAGCATCCAGCATGGTGGCATAGATGAGTACTTTTCATGACACAGAGGACAGAAAACTGGACTCAGAGAAAGGACAACATAAGTTCAAGTATTGCCATTAGCATATATTGGAAGTGGCAACCTGATCAAGGCATTTAAACCTTCTCAGTATTTGGATGCTATACCACTTGGAGCACATGTTTAGTAATAGTATTGCGTCCTTGTCTATGGTGCCTTTTAGCAGGATATAAGGAAACTTCCTTATCTCTTTTGATTAGGTCTATTTCTGCTTTTGCTTTGTCTGGGATTAGGATTGCTACCCCTGCTTTTTTTACATCAGATGAAGAACAATATATTCTGCTCTAACCTTTTACTTTTACCCTGTGTGTATCCCCCCCCATCTCAAATTTCTGTTGGATTATGGTTTTTAATCCAATCTGCTATCCATCTGTCTTTTATGGGAGAGTTCATCCCATTCACATTCATAGTTATGATTGCTATCTGTGTCTTTCCCTTCATCCTCTTTCCCCCCATTTGTCCTTTTAGATCTCCCTTCCCCCTTCCCCTCCACAGCAGAGTTTTAATTTTTGATCACTGCCTCCCTCAATCTTCCCATCCTTTTTCCAACTCCCTTCCCTTTTACTCCCCTTTACCCTTAGCAATTCTTCCCTCCCTTTTTGCCTCCCCTCCCTTTTCCTTCTCCCTTCCCCTCTCACTACCTATAGAGCTAGTTAGATTTCTATACTTTACTGAGTTTGTTCTACCCTCCTTGAACTAAATCAGATGAGAGTAAATATCAAACGATGCTCATCTCCCTCTCCTCTTTCCCTCTACTGTAATATAATTTTGTGCCTCTTCCTGTGATGCAATTTACCATTTTCTGACTTCTACTTTTCATATCTCCTGTTACAATCCCTTGGCACCCTTAAATCACATTTTTTATCATCACATCATTTACTTTATATCCACTCCCTCTATCTGTGTATCTCCCTTTTATATATCATGATAAATATACAATTCTCAAGATTAACAAGTATCATCTTCCTTTATAGGATGTAGACAGGATGCTCATATTGAATAACAATTTTTTCCCCTGTTTATCTTTTTATGCCTCTCCTGAGACTTGTGTTTGAAGATCAAATATTCTATTGAGCTCTGGCCTTTTCATCAGGAAGGTTTGGAAATCCCTTATTTCACTGAATGTCCATCTTCTTGCCTGAAATATTATGTTCAGCTTTACTGGATAATTGATCTTTGGTTGTAGTCCCAGCTCCTTTGACTTACAAATATCGTATTTCAATGCCTTTGATCTTTTAATGTAGAATTTGCAAGGTCCTGTGTGATCCTGACTGTAGCTCCTCAATATTTAAATAGTTTCTTTCTGACTGCCTGTGGTATTATCTACTTTACTTGATAGTTCTAGAACTTAGGAACAATATTCCTTGGTACTTTTAGTTTGGGATCCCTTTCAGGAGGTGAACAGCAGATTTTTTCCATGACTATTTTGCCCTCTCAATCAAGGACTTTTGGGCAGATTTCCTTGATGATTTCTTGGAAGATATTGTCCAGGTTCTTTTTTCATCATGGTTTTCTGGTAGACCAATAATTCTTAGATTTTCTCTCCTGAATCTATTTTCCAGGTCAGTTGTTTTTCCAATTAGATATTTTACATTTTCTTCTATCTTTTCATTCTTTAGATTCTGTTTGACTGATTCTTGATGTCTCATAGAGTTATTAGCTTCTGCTTGCCCAATTCTATTTTTTTATAGATTGTTTTGTTTGAA
Organism: Potorous gilbertii; assembly: GCA_028658325.1. Lineage (NCBI taxonomy): Eukaryota > Metazoa > Chordata > Mammalia > Diprotodontia > Potoroidae > Potorous > Potorous gilbertii. The sequence goes on along the minus strand of JAQQSK010014486.1, from coordinate 357 downwards.
AGTCAAATTTTCTTTTCAGCTCTGGTCTTTTCATCAAGAGTGCTTGAAAGTCCTCAATTTCACTGAAAGACCATATTTTCCCCTGAAGTATTATACTCAGTTTTACTGGGTAGGTGATTCTTGGTTTTAGACCTAGTTCCTTTGACTTCTGGAATATCCTATTCCACGTCCTTCGATCCCTTAAGGTAGAAGCCGCTAGATCTTGTGTTATCCTGATTGTATTTCCACAATATTGGAATTGTTTCTTTCTAGTTGCTTGCAATATTTTCTCCTTGACCTGGGAACTCTGGAATTTGGCCACAGTGTTCCTAGGAGTTTCTCTTTTTGGATCTCTTTCAGGCGGTGATTGGTGGATTC
>JAQQSK010014485.1:0-11106 GCA_028658325.1 Potorous gilbertii | reverse complement strand
AAGGAGGATAGGGCTTTCATAAGAAGCTACTATGGGTCAGAGATCAGAGTAGCCCAGTGTTTTTAAGAAGGATGGACTGGGGGGGTGGGGGTGGGGAAGGGTTTGACAAATAGCACACTAGTGGCAACAGGAGGCCATTCCAGGATAGCAAAGCAGGAGGCTGACCTGACTTGGACCCCACGGGAATCTCCCCAAGCACTGCTGGGTGGTGAGCCACAGCCCAGACAAAAGGCCAGATGGGAAGACAGACCCATGGCCAGATGCCCCCCTCTGAGGAGGAGAAAAGGACTGAGTCCTGGCTTTGGCACCCATACCCAGATTGTGGGACAAGTTGATGCATCTGGCCCTTTAAATGGGGACTATACATGGGGGATGGAAGAGGGAATAATACTATATATACACATTAAGGAGGAATAGCATTTCTTAATATTCTGAAACTCAAATAAAGACATAACCACCCTAGGATCAGATTTTTGGCAGAGGAAGACACAGGAAAAACCAGGTGACATGGCAGAACATATATGCCTAGACCTAGCTCAAGTTTCAGGTACATCTAATTAAAGAAGTGAAAATTAGAAGTTTAGTAGAGTAACTAACAGCCTTCCCCCTTCCTTTTGCAAATGAGTAAATTGAAGCTCTTAGAAGGAAAGGGACTTGCCCAAGGTCACACACACATAGTAACAAAAATAAGTATCCAGACCCAAGTCCCCTGATCTCAGATGCTGTGAGGTCTCTTTCTACCATACCACATGGCCTTTCTTGGTCCTACTTTTTGATTCTATGCCCCCTCTCCCTTTTCCTACCTCCAAATTGAGGAGAGAGTGTTATTGCGTTATTTATCAGGAAAAATACTTGTAGCAGGGAAATAAGTGGAATCATCGAATCTCTCAGCTGAAGTGACTCTAAGAAATTGTCTTGTTTGAGCTCTTTTTATAGATGAGGAAACTGAGGCCTAGGGAGAGGACATGACTTGCTCATTAACTTAATTGCTCATGGCAAAGCCCAGGTTAGAATCGGAGTTTCCTTGCAAGTGATGGGTAGAGGGCAGTCTGGCAGGGAGGTGTCCCAGGAAGCCCCATCAGAGCTATGAGGGCCTGGGGGGTAAAAATTAAGTCATTACTTTGATTCCCACCTGCTCCCTGAAGTCATAATCCAGAATGGAAAAATTAAGCACCCTCAGCTTCTGTTCACCTTTGATTACAGAAGTAGAGCTGTAAACATATCGATATATGTGTATATATATATGATATGTATATATATGGGTATATATCTATGTCTATATCTACATATATATATACTTTAATGTGGGACAAAAATAGTTTGGTGAGAAGGGGAAGCAGAGAGGATCATCTGAGAGGAGAAGGTCCACCCTTATTCCCCCAGAGGATGTAGTTAAAGGTGAATCAGAATGGAGCACTGTAACAATGGGTACCTAGTCATGGCAGTTATGATGTTTGGTGGCACCAGTAGAAGACCGAATGGGATGATGCTCATTTCAGACAGGATATAAGCTTTCTTGGGCAGGAAGCACACCCTCTAGAGTAAAAAAAAATTCCTACCTTCTTAACCTTTCTACCTACTTTCCCCTCTGCACCCCAATCTTCCTGGCCCCCAACAAAAGATATCAATGCCCTGAGCCAAAGCCTCCTTTTCCCTGGGCTAGTTATAGCTCTATCTATCCATTCCAAGAGCTCAGAACATAAAAGCCAAATTCTCATTTCTGTAGGTGGGCTTGCAGGTCTCTTTTCCTAGGGACAATGGGATACTGGGCAACCCATTGTCCTGGAGTTTGGAATACTAGGTATGCTAAAGTATCAATCATATATTTCATGATTTTGGTCATGAAGATCGTATAACCTGCTGCTGATGACAACTTCCCATAAGATTTCCACCTCTGACATCTGATGTCAGATGGATGATTTGGGGGAGGCTCATGTGAAGGAGGCCTAAGGAATTAGCCAACTTTAGAACAAGCTGTTTCTAAGGGGAGGCTCCCAGAAAAGAGATGTGCCATAAAACTTCCTTCTAGGGTTATTAATTTCCTTATTGCAAATAGCCATATATTCAAATACTACCCCACCCCCTGCCTTATTTTAGCTAATAGGACACTCAATTTAATGAGCAGAGTTTGCATAAGAGGAGGCTGCTAATTAAATTTTAAGCCTTGTCACTTTAAGGATTTGTTCCTGGTGGGGTGGGTCACTCTGAATCCTGGCGCCTGTCAAAGAATAATGGCAGAGCCTTATAAATACACCTACCTTCCTTACCTAAATCTTGCCTCTACCTGGCTTTTCTGTAATCTAGAGACCTCACTCATTCTGCCTCCCTTTCAGTCCTGGTCCCAGATTGCTCTCCAAACCCAAATGTCCTTTAGTCTTCATTTTTTCATTTGTATCATTTCTCACTCTCTTCTTTCCAACCCCCACTTATCTCCCTACCTGGATTCTTCTCATCCTTCAAATCCCAACTCACATTTTACCTCTCAGGCGATGTCTTTCCTGATGACTCTTGTACATGTTGTCATTTACTTCCTCTATTTTGAATTACCCTTACCATCTGTGACATGTGACTTAGGAGTAGATGATCTTGTGCTGCGACCACTTTTAGGTATACCGACTTCACCTTTCAAATTAGACCATCTTTCAGCTCCCTTTTGAACCACTGAAAATGTTAAGGAGAAATAGAGAAAAGGAAGGCAGAATAACAGGAGGATTTGTCCTATCCCTTAAAGGAGTAGTTAGTGGAAGTCTTTCCTTTTATTTCCCAAATCTAATAATTTATTTGTTTCCAGTTTCAACATTCACTTATATAAATTTTAAATTTTCTTCCTCTCTCTCCCCAAGACTGCATATAATCTTATATGGGTTCTACACATACATTCCCATTAAACATATTTTCACATTAGTCATGTTGCATAGAAGAATTATAGTGAATGGAAGAAACCATGAGAAAAACAGAACAGAACAAAAGAGAAAATAGTGGACTTCCTTCTCCGTTCCGACTCCATAGATTTTTCTCTGAATGTGGATGGCATTTTGCATCATGAGTCCTTTGGAAATGTTTTGTATTGCTGAGAAGGGCTAAGTCCATCAAAATCAGTCCTTGCACACTGTGGATGTTACTGTGTATAATGTCCTCTTGGTTCTGCTCCCTTCACTCAGCATCAGTTCACATAAGTCTTTCCAGGTTTTTCGAATTCCGCCTGTTCGTCATTTCTTATAGCACAATAGTATTCTATTACATTCATTTACTGCAACTGAACAAGTGTTCAGTCATTCCCCAGTTGATGGGTATCCCCTCGATTTTCAGTTCTTGGCCACCACAAAAAGAGCTGCTATAAATACTTTTGTACATGTGGGTCTTTTTCCCATTTTTATGATCTCTCTGGGATACAGCCCTAGAAGTGGTATTGCTGGGTCAAAGGGTATGCACATTTTTGTAGTCCTTTGGTCATACTTTCAAACTGCTCTGGAAATGGTTGGATCAGCTCACAACTCCACCAACAGTGAATGTGTTCCAGCTCCTGTGGAGGGATTTCTTTCCCTTTTAGATAAAGAATTTATTAATCACTTACTATGTGCTAAATTTTGAGAATACAAATAAAAGCAAAAAGAAAGTTTCTGCCTTAAGGAATTTACATTTTTTCTGGGAACTTTGTTGTTGTTGAGTCATTTCCAATTATTAGTGACCCCATTTGGGGTTTCCTTGGCAGAGATACTGCAGTAGTTTGCTATTTCCTTCTCCAGCTCATTTTACAGATGAGGAAACTGAGGGAAACAGAGTGAAGTGACTTGTCTAGGGTCACAGAGCTAGTAAATGTCTGAGGTCATATTTCAACTCAGGTCTTCTTGACTCCAGGCCTAGCACTAACCACTGTGCCACTTAGTTGATGTTCTGGGGACTAGAAAGCACCTAAAAGATTTCTGAAAAGGAGTTGGGGTGGGGAGAAAGGGAGGAGGGCAAGGTGAAGTCCTGAGAGTCAAGAATGCCTTGAAGAGGTATGAAGAAGTAAGCATGGCTTAGGTATTTCCTCAAAGGGAGATTCAAGAAAGGAGTTCACCAAAGGGAAGAGGTGGAGGGTGGAAGGGGTGGAGGAGTCTTCCATCCTGAGAAGTTTACTGGGGTGAGAGAGAAGTCCAGAGAGGCAGAGTTGGAGCTTGGAGAAGGTGAGTTGAACTCAAAAGCCTGAGATTCAGGCTTAACAGTTCAAATAACATAACAAATCTACAGTGTAAAGTTCAAACTCAGTAGGAGCCAATAAGCTGTTCCATTTCTCCATTATTTCTCCCTGATTGCCCACTTGTCTCCCTGCTTTTGACTTATGCTAAAAACCAAGAGTATTGCCTCCCAGCCTGATGTACAAAATCTCCAGCAATGGAGATAGGTCACACTGAGCCATCCACATTCCCTAAGCAGGATAAGCAGAACCCTCCACCTTTCTTCTGAGCTTGCTATGTTTCTGATACTCCTGGGAAAGTAATTAGGTTATAGGTGTTATTTAAAGAGAGGGTAGGGACACACTATATTAGGCTATATTAGGAACATCTGTAAAGGAAACTTTTGGAGTGTGTTAGGTTAAATTAGATTATTCTATGTTCCCTTTCACCTCCAAAGTCTATCCCTTCCCACTCTTGCTAGCTAGTAGGCTGAATATAATAAATGCCAAAGGAAAATACCAAAAGAAGTTAAAATCAAGATTTTCCAGGGATCACGCTGCTGTGGATGGTCACCATTTGACCCATACAATAATATATCTGCAGGCACTCCTATATCTCGTATCTAAATTCCTTAACTGGTTTACTTAAGGAAGCACCATAACAGTCATAACAAATGACATATTTGTGCTTTGAAGATGCTACTGATACTGATGCTATGGGCCATCTGCTCAGACCAATATCTCTAGCAATGAACCATCCACACTCCTAATTAGGTCTAATTATTTTGGAGAGCATGCCCTAGATGTGAGACCAAAGTTAGGAGTCCCACCTCTGTGATGCTTAGTTACCTCTAAAGAGGGGAAAATGGTCTTTTCTTCCAACAATGGTCCCAAGGTGATAACCCATTGACAACTCACAAAGTAGATCAAATGAGAGTGTGGATAGCTGTGTCACCCATCCCCACTACTGGACACATAGGTCTGAGCAGATGGCCCAGGGGGTCAGTGTCAATGATGTCTTCAAAACATGAATATCTCACTTGCTGTGGCCTCTACCGTCCTCCCTCCCCTAATCCTTCTTTGTCATTCCTTCCTCTGTCTCTAGCTCAACATCAGAGGACGATGAAGCGAGAAAAGGGGACACATGAGGGCACTTGTGAACATGACAAGCATCTCTTAGAGTCACAAATAAAACATCCCAGGCCTCGACCCCTGACCTTTCTGAAGCCAGAACAAGGCAGGTGGTCTGGGAGGGGTGGAAGACTTTGTCTCTTTACAATGGCCAAGTAGCAGATTATGTGAGAATCTCTCAAAGAGTGACAGGATGAAGAGTCCCTTTATAAATGGACTGGAGGACAAGCAGTCATTTGGACCAAAATCAGTTTTCCTAACACCGCAGGGCATCTCTTCATGCCATGATTCAGTTTCATGCCAGCCCTGTGCTCCAATTCCACCAAATTAACTCAGAATTACATTTGCCCCTTTGATTCTAAGCACCTGGCATAATTACCGTCCTGATCCAGGGAGATGTGTTTGGGGAACATGAAAATTGTCAATATGCATTTTTAGTCATTAACATGCAGATGAATTTCACCATAACAAGTTGTAATCAGATGGTGTGCCTCCAGCTGGGATATTTAAGAGAAGTGAAATATATCTTTTTTCACAAATGGATTCTTCCCTTTAGTTTCTCACAACCCGGCAGAAATATGGCACCAAGACTTTCCCCACTAGGGCCATCTCATCCCTGGGAGAGAACCCAGATTTGTCATTGCAGGATTGCTGCTGAGAAACACCAATAACAATGTGTTTCAGAAAAGAATTGGGGGGTTTGAGCTGAAAATCAATAAGTGAATTATGAAATAACTGCATGGGGGAAAGAAGGGTTCATCTTGACAGGAAAAGAAGCTTTGACATGTAGAAAGGGGGATGGGGAGAAGCTTCCTTCTCTTTCCATGCAATCCTCATTTCCTAAACTCCAGATTTTCCAGTTCTAAAAGTATAGGGGTTGGTTCACACAGTAAGAGGGCAGTTTGGTACAGTGGAAAGAGCACAGATTAAGCTCAGAGGACCTGTATTCAAATCCTGCCTAATGTGTTAATGCCTCTTTTGGCTCCAGTTTCCTAATATATAAAAGGAGGGGGTTGGATGAGACCATCTGTGAGTTTCCAGCTTGAAATCTATGATCATAAAGTCTCTTCCAACTTTGACCTTCAATGAATATTCCACATTCCAGGAGAGATTGTCAAAAAAATAGATCGCTTTCCAGTATATGGCTGTACAAAATTTTAATTTAATTTATATGTATGTATATGTTTATGTGTGTATGTATATGTATGTGTGAGTGTATGTATATATATCTACACACATATGTGTGTATATAATATATATATGTGTGTGTGTGTGTGTGTGTGTGTTCCTAAGGACTTTAAGTGCCTCTTTGGCAACGTAGTGTTTCACAGATCTTAGGAAACCTCGTGCTTCACTTAGGAAGTGTTTCTAGCTGTCTCATGGAAGTACATACTTCAGTGTGAGCTGACTTATTAGTGAAAACACACCCCCTGTTCCACCACCATCTTCCTTCTCTAGGCTTGGAACTCCCTCCCTGCACCTGCAGTGCTCCTCAAATGTGGAATTTGGATGCCTTCTCAGACAGCAGAAAATACTAACAATACCCTTCCTCCCCAGGTCCCTCAATTAAAATTCCACAAAAGCTCCCCCAGACATCTCGATCACTTCTGCATTCTCCCACCATCACTGTAGCATCACTCCTCATTATCAGCTGCCTTACCAATTGCAATAGTCTTCTTACAGAGAAGACCAGGTCTTCTCACTTCTCCTCTATGTCCACTTCAAATCAACCTTCATGCCACTACCAGACTAATCTTCCTTATGCATAGAATTACTCAGGTCTCTCCTTTGTTCAAAATATTTGGATGGTTCTCCCTTACTCCCGAGTAAAGTTCAGATTTTTTTTTTTTGCCTGCCATGTAAGACTCTCCACAGTCCGGCAGCCCTCTGCCTTTCCAGTTTTACTCTATATTATTCCCCTCTATATCTCAGCTAAAAGAGACTTCTTTTCTCTGTCCCCTGAACACATTGTGTGCTTTTCTACTCCCACACCTATGTTTGTGATGTCCTCTCTGCTTAAAATGTCCAACCTCCTGCTCTTTGCCTAAAGAATCTTTCCTGTTAATGCTCAACTCAAACATCACCTCTCTTACAAAACGTTTCTTAATGATCCAGGCAATGACAGTTTTCCCCTGGGGTCTCTCATTAAGAGGTACAAAACCTAGTACTAAGTGAATTTATTATGTAAAAATTGTGTCTGCTTTGCCAATCTGTTTGTGTCTCATTCTCCTCCTAGATTGTAAGTTCCATGAGGGCAGAGACTAGTTTTCATGGAAATTTTGCATCTCCCTCAGTGCTCTGTATACAGTGCTATAGCCACTTGATAAATGTTTGGTGAATGCATAAATTACTATTAATATTAATAGTCTCCACGCTGTTGTATCATTGATTTGTTCCTTTAAATGTCACCTTCCCCCAATATAAGTTGATTCCATTTAATGACATGGGATTTGTGTGGCAACTTTCTAGAATGCAACTATTATGTTATGTGAGGTTCATATGAGTTGGTAAGACCCTAATTGGACCCAATTTCCTGAGGCAGGTAGAACTTCCTAGAAGACACCTAGGCATTTTTTTGTTCAGTGAGGGGAGGCAGGTAGGTGGCACGGTGGATAGACAGCTGAGACTGGAGTCAGGAAGACCTGAGTTCAAATTCAGTCTCAGACAATTTCTAGTTGTATATGACCCTGGGCAAGTCACTTAACCTCTGTCTGACTCAGTTTCCACAACTATAAAATGAAGATCATAACAGCACCAACTTCACAGGGTTGTTATGAGGATCCCATGAGATAATATTTGTAAAGTGCCTAGAACATAATAATGTTTAGTAAATATTAACAAATACTTAATACATATTTTTTTCTTCTTATTCCTTCCCTCTTATCTCTTCCCCGTTCCTTCTCTCCAAGTCCTTTCCTCATTTCCAGTGACCTATGGTGTGACCTGAGCCAATGTGGAGAGATAGCATGATCCAGCGGAACATCTAAGAATCCTGGAGTCAGAGGCGCGGGGTTTAAATCTCAGTTTTGCTAGCTATTTACCTCCTATGTTACTATGAACAAGCCTCAAACCTCCCAGTGCATGTAAAATGATAGGTTGGGTGTTCTGAGGTCCCGTGCTATGATTTCATGGTATCCTGGCAAATGAGGGGACCGGGACCCTATTCTCAACTCTGTCACCGACCCACCTTAGAAGCTTGAGGAAATCACTTTTTTTCTGAGCCTTGGTTTTCCCTCTTATAAACAGGGATTATATTTCCTGCTATATGTGGCCTCACAGAAAGGTGGTGAGGCTCAAGGTTGAGCCCACAATGGCCATGTGTAAATGGGACGAGTTCCTTTCCCAGGGACTAAGACGCTGCGGTCTCGTGGCCTCCGCTTTTCAGTTACCTGCTTCCTGTTATCATCATTGTGAGAGTAATGATGATCTGCAAGTGTTGCCCACCTGCTTGCTAAGTCAGGCCCCTCCCTCGGCCCAGCGCCTGCCACACTCCTGCCCTAAATCATCCCACCAGTCACTGCCCTCACAGGCTCTGACAGGCCAGAATTGACGACATCCTGGATGCCCTGCTCTAAGCCACTCCCGCCCCCACCCCCAAGAGGCCGGAGCATCCATCCTGCCCTCCCCTCCCACCAGCTGCCAGCAGAAGGAACTTCCTGGCATATGGAGGGGGCCACCGTAATCCCTGCAAGGTCATTAACAGGCATGAGAGGGGACAGAAAAACCCTGCACATACTACCAGCTGGGATATCCTGCCTCCTTCTCACTAGCCATAGAGACGACCCTGCACTCAAGGGAAGCTTTAAGGAAGAAGAGGTTATGTGCTCTGTTGAGACCTCAGACCCTTGGAAATGATGAGGATAAAGAATTCAGGGACACATGGGAAAATTTGTACGAACTGATGCAGAGTGAAATTTGGAGAATCAAAATACACACAATTGTTGTTCAGAAATTCAGTCATTTTTCAGTCATGCCAGACTCTTTGTGGCCCCATTTGGGGTTTTCTTGGCAAAGATACTGGAGTGGTTTGCCATTTCCTTCTCTATCTCATTTTACAGATGAGGAAACTGAGGCAGACATGGTTAAATGACTTGCCCAGGGTCACACAGCTTGTAAGTGTCTGAGGCCAGGTTTAAACTCAGGTCTTCCTGACTCAGGGCCTAGCCCTCTATCTACTGTGTCACACAAAAATCACATCAATGTAAATCACAAGATTTATGAGGAACCTGAGCTATGAGTAGTTGAAAAATCAATAATGCTGCTGGAGAACAGATAATGAAACACTTTCCTCATTATAGCAAAGAGGTGGGGAACTCTTAGGTTGGAATGGTATATGCACTACTTATTTTTTTTGTCAGTCTGGAAGGGGCTGGGTAGGGGAGGATAATTACAGCAATGACTAACGTAAATAAACAAAGGGCATCTACTTTAATAATAACAAGTCTGAGATGTGCTAAGGAGTCTAGTTTTTGCATTGTCCTAATTTTCATTTTATTGCTGTCCTCAGGCAAAAGATTGGAGGATCACTTATCAAGGATGCTGTTGAGAGGATACTTGTTCAAAGTATGATGGGGAGTATAAGGTAAACTAAGTTTATAGGACCATGGAGTCCAACCCCTTTGTTTTACAAATGAGGAAACTGAGAATCAATGAGTCACCTAACTAGTAAGCTTCTGAAATGGAATTGAAATCCAGGTTTTCCTGACTCCATGTCCAGTTTTCTAGTCACTTCTCCATCTGAATTCTTCCCATCAGAAGTTCTGTGACTAATTCTGTGATCTGTGGTGAGATCCTAGAACATTAGAACTGAAAAGGACCTTGTAGACCATTTAGTCTGTCCCTATCATTTTATAGATGAGGACAGGGAGGCCCAGAGTCCAGGGTGACTAAAGTACTAGCGGAGCTATAGCAGAATCCCCAGTCTGGTGTGTGTAAGCCTCTGTACCATGCCGCTGCAACACTGGGAATCATGCCTGGGAATCTGGAGGACCTGAGTTTCAGACCCAATTCCACGGCCATCTGTGTGACTTCCAGCAAGTGACTCGACCTCTCAGGGCCTCAATTTCCTGATCTGCAAGTGAACATAAAATTGCTTGCCTTGTTTCCTACCCAAGACTTCTGTGGGGACCAAAAGAGAAGATCTATGTGAAGGTGCTTCGGAAAGGGAGATGGCTTATATAAATGTGAAGCATCATGATGTGTATGTGTGCACATTTATGTGTGTGTAGGGGGGCATGTGTATACACACACATATTTTCTACCTGCACCCACACACTCGCTAAGAAGATGTTTATGTGACATATACAAACACACAGAAGGCCAAGCAGTCTGACATTTTCATAGCCCATATTTTTCTCTCACCTTGTGATTTTTTTCTCTGGCTTTACCCTTGGCTAACACATGGAAAGAGCCAAATGTGACAGCCTGCCCCCACATCCCCACCTGCTTTAAAATGCAAAGTGGGAGACTCAGATGGTCAGGATGGAATATTTTTATGATAAAAAATAACCCTACATTACATTAGCCCCTGGGAGTGGGGGTGTGAGGGGGAGATGGTGTCACCCCGCAGATTACGGAGGCAAACTGATGAAAATTCCGTTTATGAAGTCGCTGCTCTATCATTAATTAGAGACCCCTCTGGTGTGGGGGGGAGCAAAGAGGAATTGGAAAAGTGCTGCATTTCCTATCTCCTCTGCCACACTGTGAAAGCCTTGTCAACATTTTTCCACGGAAGAATGAAAATGTAAATAACTTTCAGATTCTTCAACGTCACTGCAGTATGGAAAAAGGTCATATTGCTGGAGACCATTTATCTCGTT